>JACGAQ010000479.1:0-131458 GCA_014119065.1 Orius insidiosus
TTTTCATAAAAATTTAATAATTCAAATTTTAATCAAACCACATGAGTTTAGGAAGTTTCCCCCCAGGGAAAGGCCGAAACGACAACGGCCCGGTCGTTTTACGCGACCGCTTCAACCACCGTGTAATTGAAAATCAAACCGCATTTTATTTTCCACCATAAAATTTTTTATTATTTAAAAAACAGCTTTTATGGTATTTTAGTTTTTGTCGTGGAAAAATTGTACCTACAGATCAAAGGGTTGCAAATAGGATAAGGAAGCCGCAAAATCAAAGAGGCGACATCAAAGGGCAATCCTGGTTTACGGGCCAAAGAGTCTCAAGTAAAATTTTTCAGGAAGGAAAAAAATCACTCAAAAGTACAAAGTTTAATTCGATTAAAAATAAGTAATCGACACAAAGTACATGTCATTAAAGAGACACTAAGTATAATGGATTTTTCTTCATCTTTTTATAAATTCGATTGGTAATAAAATGTAATTTAGGCAAACGAAGTTCTCAGCCCCCTGTTTAAAATACAAATCGCGAAATGTGGCGAAGTAGCCTCCGGGATTTCCAAGTCTTAGGTCCCCGAAAGACCGAGCATAATGAATTTAAATTATTCTAATTCATATTCATTGACCACTTTGTCTTCATTTCGGTTTTAAGACCTTTCAGCCTCTCGTTTTGTCTTAATTTATTGAAATTTTAAAACTGCGGCAAAAAAGAAAAATTCATTTTGTTATCATAACTTTTTTGAAGAAAAATTGTAAGGGTGAAAAAGATTAAAGACAGATTACTTCTTCTTGGTTAAACAAAAAGTTATCAAAGAAGGCAGAAGAGAATTACTGAAATCAAAACCCCAGGGGATAGAGTTGCAAACGAAAAATTACAAGTAAACAGGACACTTTTTTCTCCCCATAATATTAAGTTAACACTAACGCAACGGTTTAATGATTAAAAAAAGTTAAAGTAATCTCCTTATAACTTTAGAGAATTTTTCTGATAAGAATTTTTTCCAATGAATAAATTAAAAACTAACACAACCGTGTATGGGAATTTGCATGCTTTTGTACCATAAAAGTTAACAAGTAACTTGTTTTTATGTATTTGGAATGTATTAGGTGTACAAAATGAAACTCGGCTAAAATCGACAAAATTCAAATTTACCCTGTGGCTGAGTTTCATTTTGTACACCTATTAAATAAAAATTGTAGGAAATTAATTTTCTATTTTGTACTTAATTATTTTTTCTAGGATGCACCATTTTCGGAAATTTTTTTTTTGAAATAAATTTATCTTGAAAACAGTGCGTCCTAGAGAGAAAATGAAAAGAATAAAAATTAAAGAGAATTAATTTCCAACGGATTTTATTTAGTGCATTTTTCAATATCTGTAACGGTTTACGATTTACAAGCCTTTAAAAATTAACCTTCTTAATGGTTATACTTCAATAACCTTCTAACACGGAGAAGGTCAACTTTTGATGGACTTTTACCCCAAAATGTTCAAAATTTTGAAAAAATGAACTACTAGGTATACAAAATGAAACTAGGCTAAAATCTACAAAATTCAAATTTACCCTGGGGCTGAGTTTCATTTTGTACACCTAATATTATAAAAAAAATATTTAAAGACATGCGAAAATTGCATTTGTGGTAGTTCCGATCAAAACAGGGTTGTGGTTTTCTTAATCGAAGGATCGATTCCAACTCTGAACGAGAAAAGGTGACTCGATTTAAAGAATAAGAAATATTCAAGAAAATTTCCTTTGAATCCTTAAAATTTTTAAGAATAGAATCAGAAAAAGGGCCTAAACTTTTTATTTTTATTTATTTTTTATTTTATTTATTTATATTTTATTTTATATTTTTTGGGCTGTAACCCTGCCGTGTATGAAAAATTAATTTAACTTTGCCACTATAGTTTTATCAATAATGTTCCGAGTTTCCTATAAAGAATATCCGCAATTTTCCCCCCAATCTTATTGACATATCAGCGGAATGTATGAGCAAATACAATTAACGGCGATGTAAACGGTTCAAGTTGTGGTTCTTCTAAACGGGTTATAAATAGATTAAAAGTAAATCAATAAAAATGAGAAACGAGTTGAATAAAAGGTAACGAAAATCAAACATTCGCTTTTTATCTCTTACGCTTAAGTACCTATATCAAGAAAAAAAATTTTTTTTACTTTAGGTTAATTTTTTGCAAAGCACAAAATGATTGTGTAATTAAATTTTTGTTTTATTTTTTTTACTCCGCTACTCTCAGTAAAAGGTATCAGCTTACAAGTTTCCCAATTACAAACCGTTTCTTGTTATATTGAAGAGATTGGAAAAGTTTTAAATTTTAATTGAACAAAATAGCTGACAGAAAAAAATAAAGTAATTGAAAAATTTAATTAAGGAGAAAACAAAGGTAGTTTAATTAAAAACGACCTTATTTGCTAATTACTTATTTTATCATTAGCGAAGTAACATTGATACCCAAAAATAAAAACAAAAGATTTAAATTTAAATAAAATAAAAAATTAGGTTATCTCATGTTAGTCATATTTGATTTATGGCCTGGTGACTGATCAAATTTTTCGGCAGATGGCAGGAGTTCCATCGTATTTTATATCTTTATCAGCTTTCGCTCCGATAAAAAGAATACGGTCGCTGGAAAAAAAAGCCTCGTCTTTGATAAAAAGCAATTTTTTAACCAAGTCTAGTCCTGGATCTTAGGGAGTTGCTCATCCTTATTTTAGACGCCGCCGAGTGGAATAACGGAGTCCTTCTTTATCTACACCCACAACACCTTGGCTTCTTTTCTTTTCCCTTCTCTCTTTCTCCGACAACTACAATCGTCTTCCTTTCCTACACAGTTCTTTTGTAGAAATAATAATGTATAACGGGACAACATCTTGAATTCATATCAATAGAAGGTTTTTTTCAAAGTGTCTCAGATATAAACTTTAATGGATTCAACACCATGACCATTAAAGGCTTATATGGAAGAAGGTTTTGCTATAAGAGATTTAGGAATGTTCCAAAAATTGTAGGTAAAAGTAGGTACTGGTTTGAAGAGCTTCCAACGAAAACTTCCTTAAAGAGAAGTATCTATAGGAGGGGGAAATATACGGAGGGGACGTAAAACGTAGGGGGAAGTATATGGGAGGGGAAGTATAACAGAGTGGAAGTATATGGGAGGGGAAGTATAACGAGGAGGAAGTATATGGGAGGGGAAGTATAACGGAGGGGAAGTATATGGGGGGGAAGTATAACGGAGGGAGAAGAATATGGGAGGGGAAGTATAACGAGGGGAAGTATAAGTGAGTTAAAGTATGGTGGAGTTTAAGTGAGGGGTATAACAGGGTGAAGTATAATGAGGGGGAAGTATAAGGGAACGAATGTATAACGGAAGGGGATGCATAAGGGAGGGAAAGTATAAAGGAGAATTATCCAAGTTTGTTTTTTCGAAAAATTTTCCGTTTTTTTTCAAAAATTTTCTAAGTTTTTTTCAAAAATTTTTAAGTTTTTTTTTTGAAAAAATTTTTGTTTTTTCGAAAATTTTCCGGGTTTTCCTTTTCTTTTTTCCTTTTTTTTTCGAAAATTTTTTAAGTTTTTTTTTTTGAAAATTTTTAAAAGCTTTTTTTCGAAAAATTTTCCGGGTTTTCCCTTTTTTATTTTTATTTTTTTAATTTTTTAAGTTCTTTTTTTAAGTGTCAAGTAGAAATAACGGGCTATTTGGCCTAGGGATGTGCCTCTCATAATGGGTTGAAGTACGAAATTTCTCCCTACTAAAAAAAATTAATAAGTAAAAGTGGCAATTTTTTACACCTAAAATTCTTAAAAAATAAAGGAGTAAAAATCGGACCAAGCAACGCACGGCCGCAGCTGTGGCCGTAAGTGTTCCGGAAAAATGCTACGGACGGCCGCCGGAGCCACAGACAAGTTGAGATCGGTAAAGATCAATATTCGAATTGACCCTCCGGGGTCTGGAAGACCCTTCCCCAAAAATCCGACGTGGAGGGTATCACAATAACTTCTTTAAGGAAGTTAAAAGATAGGGAACAAAGGTTGAAAATGATATTTTTTAAAATAAGTCTTTAAAAAAATTAATTACTTTATGTATGTTTTAGGTTTCTTATATGTCAACGAGTCCCGAGTTGAGTAATAAACAGAGATTCGAGTATTTTACAAGGACGATCCCTTCGGACCATTATCAAGTGAAAGCGATGGTGGAAATCGTCAAAAAGTTCGGATGGAGTTACGTTTCTATCGTGTACGAAGAATCCAACTACGGTATAAAAGTAAGCGCCGTTTCATTTTGACTAAGAGCCCGTGATTAAAACAAATGAGGTTCGTTTCCAGGGAAGAAATTGATTAAATTCTGAAGGTGTGGGAGGCAGAATCCCCATTTCTTAAATTAAATAAGATGTCGGGGAAAACGTCGGGAGGGAGAAGGATAGAAAGGGTTTAACAAGGTCAAAGAATGGTGCAATGTGGTTCTTTCTAACGATACACTCCCTTGTATTCACAACACGTATTTCCCACAACATAACGCCTCAACGCAAGCGACTGACATCTTTCTCAGTCAATTTTTCTTCTTACTATTTAATCCAAGCTAAAAGCCTGAGGAAGTCTTACGATATTGTATCAAACTTGGACTACTCGGTTTTACAATATAGTGGCCAATGGAAACTGTTAAATTAGTTTGCCTAGAAACTTAAAATAAAGTTCTAAACTACATCACAGATTCAAAACTACAAACCGTTCAACTTCCTTGTAATTTAAACCTTAATATTCAATTTTGTAAATTTTTTTTAAAAAATTCAAACAATGTAGGAATTTTGCGAGTTCTATAAAACACACTCGAGAAAGTTAATCGTGTAAAAAGTAGCATTAGACCGACATTTTCAACAAAATACTAGAGTGGTTAATAAATAACTTTACCCGGGTGGTTTAACTCTTCCACACCTTTTTCGCACGCCTCGCTTTTTTACCTACATAAAAACTGAGCAAACGGAGCGGATATTTTTCCATCCTAAACACGTTTTTTTAAACAAAAAACTTATTATTTTATACAAACTTCCAGGAAGTTAAAATCGCTTATCTTTTCCAGGCTTTTGAAGAGTTGGAAGTACTTTTGAGCAAAAATGAGATCTGCATTGCGGTGAAAGAAACTTGTAAAAGATTCGGGAGTCGCTTCCGAAGCAGCATACGACAATATAATTATACATCTTCAAACTAAGCCGAGAGCTCGAGGTAAGGGGGACACAATACAAGGACGAAAGCATGTTTGTATACCATATTAACCCCCAACCTCAACTTTTCCTTTTCTATATTACAATAACCAAGTCGTATAAAATTTATCCTCTGCGTTATTTTCTTCCTTCAAAAATCGATGTCTGCCTAATAGGCTTGGCATATCGGAATATCCCTATCAAAACTATTGCATATCCGCGGATGCCTCAAGCTACCTTAGCGTAAAGTTAAGCAGTGTTGGGCGTAATCGTAATCGCAATTACGATTACGATTACAATCGTATTCGTATTTTTTTCTGCGATTACGATTGTGATCGCATTTTTTAAAGTGATTACAATCGTAATCGTATTTTTTTTCTGCGATTTCAATCGTAATTGTATTTTTTTTTTCTGCAATTACCATTATAATCGTATTTTTTTCTGCGTTTACGGTCGTAATCGCATTTTTTTTCAGCAATTACGGGCGTAATCTCAGAAAAAATACTATTACGATTGTAATCGCAGAAAAAAATACGATTACGATTGTAATCGTTAAAAAAATGCGATTACAATCGTAATCGCAGAAAAAAATACGAATACGATTGTAATCGTAATCGTAATTTATAATTGAGGCGCTCCGGGTACGAAGGGCGAACTCGACAAAACTTAGTTTTGAGATATTCGCATTTTAAAGTTTCGGTTTTTACTTATTTAAAGGGGAAAAAATGGTGAACTCAACATAAAATTATATGGGTGTATTCACCAAGAGGTCTAGAATCTGAAAATGAAAAAAAAACTGGACGACCCTTCCCCAAAAACCCGATGTCGAGGGTATCACAATAACTTCTTTAAGGAAGTTAAAAAAATTGTCCGATGTCGAGTTCGCCCTTCGTACCCGGAGCGCCTCAATTATAGATTATAATCGTAATTAAGAAACTTGCGATTAAAATCGTAATCGTATTTTTTTCTGCGATTACCTTTATAATCGTATTTTTTTCTGCGTTTACGGTCGTAATCGCATTTTTTTTCAGCAATTACGGGCGTAATCGCAGGGAAAAAATACACTTACGATTGTAATCGCAGAAAAAAAATACGATTACGATTTTAATCGCAGAAAAAAATACGATTATAATGGTAATTGCAGAAAAAATACAATTACGATTGTAATCGCAGAAAAAAATACGATTACGATTGTAGTCGTTAAAAAAATGCGATTACGATTGTAATCGCAGAAAAAAATACAATTACGATTGTAATCGCAGAAAAAAATACGATTACGATTTTAATCGCAGAAAAAAATACGATTATAATGGTAATTGCAGAAAAAAAAATACGATTACGATTGTAGTCGTTAAAAAAAATGCGATTACAATCGTAATCGCAGAAAAAAATACGAATACGATTGTAATTGTAATCGGAATTACGATTATAGTCGTAATCGTAATCGTAATTAAGAAACTTGCGATTACAATCGTAATTAAGAAACTTGCGATTACAATCGTAATTAAGAAACTTGCGATTACAATCGTAATCGTAATTACGATTACGATTACGCCCAACACTGAAGTTAAGGAGTGAAGGGAAAAACTACCACAAAAAAAAATTTTTTTTGAGACTACTATGTCGATTGAAAGAAAAAATTTTGAAGCAAAGAAATTTACCTAAAAACGGAATTTATAAAAATTGATAGAATTTGTTAAAAGTTTGATTTCACGAAATGCTCTGAGTAGCGTTTGATGTTCAGTTAATCCAGTAAAGTTTATGCTAAAGACGAGAATATAATGATGGATTGCTTTGATTTTTTTTTCTTTTTATCTTGGATTTGGAAAGATTGATATTCATTTCCCGAGGTTTTTCTTACTTCTTTTTTTATTCCCTTCATCTCGAGTCTCGTGTCTCGTTGCCTTCATGAATACGGAATTGCATATCCGTTTTTCCTCAACATTTACATGTCAACGTAACCACCCTACTCAGTCGCGTTTACCCCATACCAAACGCGAAGAACCTTTCTTAAAAAATAAGAAACAAAAATGAATATAAATTGAAGAAAAGACATTTTCATACGAGGAGACATTTGTTGCCCTCAGCCTCCCACATTACTTTCCCCTAAAATTTTTATAAAACATAAAAATTGAATTCTGTCAACAATAAGTGGTTTAAAGTTACTAAGTTCAGAAAGGGTAAAAAAACGGTATTTGTAACCTCGAAGCTTTGAGAGGCTGTGAATTGTCAAGTTGTCAGAGCTATAAAACTCGACCCGTGAAGGGAAAAGTGTGTTAAAGCTACAACAAACTTTGATCAAGTTTTCAAGTTCTTCAAAAATTATTTTCGAATCTCTCAATTATACTGCAAAAAATGGGCTTTTTGACGGGCGCTAAAACTGTGAATGAAGAGTTAGTTATAACTGGTATAAGCTACTTAAGCCCCTTTTGTGCTTCAGTAATTTAGATCTGTTATATTCCGCATATGGAAGTTCTAAGTTGCGAACTCCATCTTGAGCGAAACTTCTTTTAAATATTAAGCAAACTTCCCATTCATACTTTATTATAAAATTAGAATATCAAAAAGTTTAATTCAAGTCAAAGAAATGATTAGGATCGACAGTTTTTTTTCATGTTCATAACGTTGAGTCATGCGAGGATGATTCTATTTCCTATAGCGATAACTAAGAGGCACCTTCCTTTAGCACGATTTGGGGAAACCTGGGAGCGTTCTAGGTACGGAAAGGGGTAGAAAATTTATGTTCCTGTTTATCGCTTCACTTGAAATACATGGGGAAACCCGAGGAAAATTTCTTTTGGATACATTCCCCCTTAACTCGTAGCCCATAACAACCCAACCGAAAATCTCTTTTAATAAAAGAAAAAAAAAATCCCTTTTTCATAACGATTTTGTGGTATTAAAATCCTTTTGGGCCAATTATATAGAAATAAAACGGTTTAATATTTTTTCTTCAGTATTTCTCTTTAATAAAGGAATTTTATGGGTTTTTTCGCTTTCATTTCGTTTCATATGGTTCTGGTGAGTGGTGTGGGGTAAATTAAAACTTAATGGTTTTTTAGATTAATTTGAACAGAAGTTTCAAAATTTGAGAGTTATTAGGAGTTTATTAATGAGTGGTGTATTTTTTTGATGATAAGAAGAGGCTATTTGCTGAGATAACAGGGGTTTATAGTGTTGCCTTAAGGGCACTTGGGCCCCGCATTGTCCTTGGTTAATGGAAAATGCGTTCTCCGGGGTTTAGACCGACTAGATGGAGGGGAAGTAATATTATCTACATAGTACATAAGAGCTACTCATAACAAGACCCTCTAGACCCTCTAAACCTTTGTGTTTTACAGGCGTTATTATATTCGGCTCGGACCAAGAAGTCGCGGAGATGATGAGAGCGGTGAGAAGGTGCAACGCGACAGGAATTTTCTCCTGGATTGGCTCCGACGGATGGAGTGCGCGCGATTTGGTCTCAATTGGTAACGAGCCGGAAGTCGAAGGTACCCTATCCGTACAACCGCAGGCTAATCCAGTCAAAGGTTTCGAAGAATATTTTCTCAACTTAACGGTCGAAAACAACAAAAGAAATCCATGGTTTGTCGGTAAGTCACTCTATTTTTCATAAATCTAAACAAAATCAAGCACCCATCTCTTAAACAGGGTGTCCGGAAACACATGGCATACGTCAAGCTGACGTTAATCGTCATTAAAAATTTTAATCGTCATTAATAATTTTAATTGTCATTTAAATTTACATCAATTTTTAATTATGTTTGAAAATTCAAATTTAAAAAAAAGTAGAGACTTCACTACGGGTCTTATATTTTTTTTTTTAATTTTTTTTAATACAATTTTTTGATTTTTAATTAGTCAATCATTGCTATTACACCCCTTTTCATTATCGAATCAGGTAAATTTAATAATCAAAGAAATTTTTAATGGATGCATAGGAGAATTGAGGCGCTCCGGGTACGAAGGGCGAACTCAACAAAACGTAGTTTCGAGATATTCGCATTTTAAAGTTTTATGTTACGTGCGAACTCAACAGAAAAGTCATGCCCTGGAATGGGAAAAGGAGTGGGGGTTGTAAACTAGGATGTGGAGTTCGCCCTTCGTACCCGCTCGGATATCGCAGTTAGAGCTCTGCCGCATTTCGGTTTTTACGTATTTAATGGGGAAAAAAGGGCAAAGTCAACATAAAAATTTTATGAGTGTATTCATCAAGAGGTCTAGAATCTGTAAATGGAAAAAAATTGGTCTGATGTTGAGTTCGCCCTTCGTACCCGGAGCGCCTCAATTTGTCATGCACAACTACAAAAACCGCTGTAGCTCCTTCAAAAATGAAGATAGCGATTTTGGACCAAAATAAAAGTTCTTGAAAAATGCTCTACTTTTCATTTCTAAAATAAAAAATTGGGGTTTTAATTTGAAAAAGGAAGATAGCGACGATATCTCGTGATGCAGAACGTGAAGAAACATGAATTGGAAATAGTTAGAATCTTCGGACAAAAATAAGCGGAATTAAAAAAAAAACGAGTCTCCTAGGTCAATTTTAACGGATTTTAGAGCAAAAAACGCTAAAATTTGACATTTTTTAAAAGTTGTCCAAATCGTCATATGAGTACTCAAATCTACTTGAAATTTTGCGTAGATTACGAATCTGAAATAAAAAATAGGGGTTCTCGTTTGAAATAACGAAGTTAGGTTGTGTCTGGGACACCCTGTATATCCAGGCGCATTTAAAACTACACCATAAAATTCTTTGATTTAAATTAAGGGGGGTTTACATTTAACTTTTTTTTTTTTTTTTTTTTTTTTTTCATAAAACCACTTTTTAACGCTCTCCCAGACGTATGCCATATGTTTCCGGACACCCTGAATACTTCATATAAGATACAACGGTGGTCGTCCCATTTCCCTGGAAAGGCCCACGACCCAACACTAGTTAGTCGATCTTAGGAATTAGCTCGTAAAGGCCCTATTAATCATCAAAGGGGTAGCCATTAATTGCCAGTTCCATTAACAAATTACTTCAATTTGCGAAGACATCAATGCAAGAAGTCAAAAAGAACGCCCAGTAAAATTTCCAGAGCTTAGCAATTTTTTGGTAAAAATATGTTTCTAAAGAGTGTGAAAATTGACATGTTTTCTGGTAAAATTCAAAGTTAAATAGGAAAAAAGGAAATAGAACTGTACTGAAAAAGGGGAATAAAGATACAATGGCCACCTATAAATAACATCGCTAAAATGGAGGCGAAATCCCTGCTTGAAGGAATGAGGTTTCATGGGTGTAAAACAAATGACATTTGCGTATGTGACGTTCCTGTTAGATTCAATAAAGATCGTATCAAGGGAGCTCTTTACATGAAACTTCCACCGTTTTTATAGCCCAGGACGGTGATTTTTTTTATCCCAACCCAGGTGTTCGAAAAACATGGAAAAGTTTTAGTGGTATTCATCGCTTTTTTTAATCTGGTTCTTTTTAACAGTCGTTAATATAAGAAATATCACGTTTTTGTTTGAAAGGTGTCGAAACCTTCCGCTTAAACAAAAGCTTTTGCGAACCATCCTTGTTCGCAACTTTCCCTTAACTTCTTTTTAAGCAAGTTGCCTCTAAAATACACTTACCTAACTTGCCCTTTCTTTTGTTAACTATTTTGTTGTTCTTAGACTATTGACCGAGACGTTTTGCATAAAGTTTCCAGTTATATCTAGTTCGCAGACTCCGAGGACGACTGAATCCATTATTCAAAAACCTTCACACTCGAGAGTCAAAACCCTCAAATCAAAATGTTTATATGATTCAAATTGGTGCCTTTTAAGATAATTACAAAAAAATTATGGACATTACTCGTAAAGTACCTTTTGAATTGAAGTAAGTAAAACGTGAGGACCGCCATTAGCATTTCCACGCGCGTTGTAGATTAAGCTCAGGTGTGAACTTTAATTGAAAACTTCTTCGCCACAAATAGACTCCCGGACGGGTGTAATTTCGAGTTTAAAACCTTCAACGGCACATCTTAATTGTCAACGTTTATTATTTTGTAAAATTATTAAATTTAATGGAAGTCTTTCTTTGAAAACCGTTTATTTTTGCCTTTTCACTTTTTCCCGCTTGCCACCACGTTTGATTATGTCCTGATTGGATTTTCATCCCTACATGAACATGACAGCTTTCCATCCGTTTAAAAAATAAATTGATAAAAACAATAAATAATACAAAAAACAATATAAAAAAAGTAAAATTTTTTTGTAACAAGAAACATAAATCCGGAAAGTGCCTCGTTAAACAAAGTCTCACCGGTGCTTCCCTCCAGTCAGACTAACGACTTTGGACAGAATAACAAACTAACTTCTTTATTTTCTTTTTTTAGTTTTCTAATGGAAAAAATAAATACAGATGGTTATTTTTATAAACAATTTTTTAAAAATCATACTCCTTAATGGGAGTCGTTAACAAAATACATTAAAAAGTAATTACTCTGCACTAGTAGACAAAGTATGTGTTTTTTTAAGGACGCACTAACGCATTTAATGAAATTATTTCACTCAAGATGGATAACTCAATTTAGAAACAAAAGAAAAATTTACTTAACAATTTTTTTCCTTTTTGTTCGTAAACCTCAAGGAAAAAAATCGCATTGAAAAGCGAACATTGCTTAAAAAGAAATCTTTCTCCAAAAAAATTGTTGAACTTTTTTTTTTGTTACACTGGCCGACTTGTTCAATTCTATTTTTCGTGTGAAAACTCGAGTTGAAAAGGACAAATTAACCAGGTTTCAAGAGTAACTTTTATTTCGTTTTCAAAAGATAGTGAAATGGAGGGGAAAAGTTTCGGTGAAGATGAAAAGGTTAAAAGTATAATATTTTCCTCCAAATTAGCAATTAGGAAAAACGTGAAAGTAACGAAACTCAATAGAGAATGTGTCAAATTGAAACCAATAATGGAGGAAGAAATGACCGCTGTATAATACTTCCCGCTCCAATAATGGAGGGGGATAAGGGAACGAAAGTTTAACGAACGGAGGGAAAGTATAAAGGAGGGGAAGTATAAAGGAGGGGAAGTATAAGGGAGGGAAAGTATAAGGGAGGGAAAGAATAAGGGAGAGGGAAGTTTTTTTTTTTTTTTCAAAAAATTTTCCGAGTTTTTTTTTTTCGAAAAATTGTCCGGGTTTTCTTTTTTAAATTTGCGCTTTTTTTAACTTTTTTTCGAAAATTGTTCTAGGTGTCAAGGTGGAAATAATGGGCTTTTTGGCATAGGGATGTGCCTCTCGTAATGGGTAGAAGTATGAAATTTCTCCCTACTAAAAAATAATAATTAAAAAGTGGCAATTTTTTTACACCGAAAATTCTTAAAAAATATAAGGAGTAATTGGTAAAAATTTGGTGAAAATCGGATTAACGGTTCGGCCGCAGCGAATTTTTTAAAATTTCAAACAGACATATCTCCGCCATTTTTTCGAAATTCAAAATCGCCCTCCTTACATTCTTGTTCACCGGCTAAAGAAATTTGTGTGAAAATTTCGTGAAAATCGGATGAAAACTGTGGCCGTAAAGTGTTCCGGAAAAAAATGCTACGGACGGCCGGCCGGCACCACAGACAAAGTTGAGATCGGTAAAGATCAATATTCGAATTGACCCTCCGGGGTCTGGAAGACCCTCCCCAAAAACCCGACGCCGAGGGTATCACAATAACTTCTTTAAGGAAGTTAATAGAAATTATTGTGGTTGAGGGATTAGCTCACCTGAGGCTTTTTGTGATTTTCAGAATTCTGGGAAGACCATTTTCAATGCAAGTATCCTAATAGTTCGTACACTCCGTACAATGCGAAATACAAGAAGACATGCACAACTCACGAAAGACTCACAAAAGAGAATACGACATTCGAAAACCAACTTCAGTTCGTCTCCGACGCAGTGATGGCCATGTGCGTCGCGCTTAAGAACATGCACGCCGAACTTTGTGGGAAGATGAACGGACTTTGTGAGAGCATGAAGCCGACCAAAGGGCACGACCTTCTACGCTATCTCAAACACGTCGAGTTTACAGGTACGCTTATAGCCTATTAAACGTTCATAGCAACATCATCTCTATATCAATCATGTTCACTAATAAGTTAATGCTTTCGTATATGACATCAAAGGTGTCAATGGACTCTGTTAAAGCAATCAGAAAAGCAATATTACCCAAAATATGAGCAGAAACTAAAAAGCCATTGGCTCCCATAGATTAATAACTTCATTAATCAGTATTTTAATTTCAATTAGGATTATCAGGAGACAAATTCCGTTTTGATGGTAATGGAGATGGACCTGCTAGATACAACATAATCCATTTCAAGCAAATTACTCCCGGAAATTACCAGTGGGTCGCCGTCGGAGAGTACGTCGAAGGCGAACTCCGAATGAATGAATCAGGTAGATTATTTTTATCCGTTTTATGTCCGTCAGAAATCGTTGCAAAAGCTCGTAAAGTTTGATTGAAAGCTAGATAGTTAAAAGTAAAAACATATTCGGATTAAAAAAAACATTTGACGTATAAATCGTTAAAAAATAGACATTTTTTCATGTCAATTTTAGCCTTTTGTTTAAAAAAATTTATGAATTCGATTTGTAAATACATCAAGCTGTCATGAACGTATTCTATTTTATGACAACCTAGCTTTTTATCAAAATATAACATCCCTGACATAATTCGTAAGAACAAATGTCTACGGGAGACGAAAAAAAAGGGGAAGGTCAGGCGACATCCAATTTTTTAGGGAGGAGAGCGAAAAAAAACATCGGACGTTTTTACGATTTCCGTGTCTGAATCGACTTTTTGACGAAGGAGAAAAAATTGGAATTTTCGAATAATAAGAATTTTCTGTTTAGGATTCTAATCACGTTTTATTAACGAGTCACTGTGTAACCGTATTGTCCTGAAGGGTATATTTAATGGTTTCTTGTCAGGGATGACAAACGATGATTGTCCCAAGGAAGAAACCTATTTTTTTCCTCAAATTCTCAAAACGTTTTGTAGTTCGACGTACCTTCTTAATTTAAATTCACTAATTTTTCGTTACAAAAAAACATCAAAAAGAAAAGTACTGGCTTCCAACGAAAGCTTCCTTAAAGAGAAGTATCTATATAGGAGGGGGAAGCATAACGGAGGGGAAGTACAACGGAGGGGGAAGTGTATGGGAGGGGAAGTATATGGGGGGAAGTATAACGGAGTGGGAAGTATATGGGAGGGGAAGTATAACGGAAGGGGAAGTATAAGGGAACGAATGTATAACGAAAGGGGATGAATAAGGGAGGGAAAGTATAAAGGAGAATTTCCCAAGTTTGTTTTTTCGAAAATTTTTCTAAGTTTATTATGGAAAAGTTTTCCGAGTTTTGTTTTTTCAAAAAAATTTTCCGAGTTTTTTTTTCGAAAAATTTTCCGGTTTTTTTTTCGAAAAATTTTTTAAGTTTTTTTTCAAAAATTTTTTTTTTCGAAAAAATTTTTAAGTTTTTTTTTGTCAAAAAAAATTTGTTTTTTTTTTTTTCGAAATATTTTTCGGGTTTTCCTTTTTCTTTTCTTTCTTCTTTTTTTTAAATTTTTTAAGTTCTTTTTTTCGAAAATTTTTCTAAGTGTCAGGGTAGAAATAATGGGCTCTTTGGCCTAGGGATGTGCCTCTCGTAATGGGTAGAAGTATGAAATTTCTCCCTACTAAAAAAAAAGTAATAATTAAAAAGTGGCAATTTTTTTACACCAAAAATTCTTAAAAATATAAGGAGTAATTGGTGAAATTTGGTGAAAATCGGACCAACGCAACGGTTCGGCCGCAGCGAATTTTTTAAAATTTCAAACAGACATATCTCCGCCATTTTTTCGAAATTCAAAAATCGCCCTCGTTACATTCTTCTTCACCGGCTAAAGAAATTTGTGTGAGAATAGGATGAAAACTGTGGCCGTAAAGTGTTCCGGAAAAAAATGCTACGGCCGGCCGGAACCACAGACAAAGTTGAGATCGGTAAAGATCAATATTCAATTGACCCTCCGGGGTCTGGAAGACCCTTCCCCAAAAACCCGACGTGGAGGGTATCACAATAACTTCTTTAAGGAAGTTAAAAATATTTCTTATTTCTCAAAAGCTCATTTTATGTCGACAGGATTAATTGAAAACGTACGGTTCCTCCGAGAGACGAAAATTCCGATATTGAGGTGAACGCGGGGAGGAGTAGCTTTTAATGCAAGTTAATGAAGACTAAGCCTCTTGCAATAGTAAAGGGAAGGTTACATTAATGCCCAGTCATTAGAAGAGCAGATTATAAGACAGAAGAGCTTAACTTCAACCACAAGCTAAATTAATAATATAGAAAAAAAAGTAATTAGATCGCCATCTTAAAACCTTGTTTTTCCACGAAGTTTATTAAAATTAAAAATTTCAAAAGAAGGATCTTAATTATTTTTAGAGGCAAACAAGAGTTTTGTTTTTGTTTTAGAGATTCAGTTCAAACTGGGCCATTCTTCGCTACTTCCTGAATCGGTATGTTCACTACCCTGCGAGGTTGGTCAAGCCAAGACGTACGTCGAGGGTGAAAGCTGCTGTTGGCACTGTTTCAACTGTAGCCAATATCAAGTAAGTCACTCAAATCATTTCTGCCTAAAACGTTTCTCTCAAAGTTTTAATTTCTTGCCCATCTAACTTTTCCTATTGATAGTCCTTAAAGTGATTTTCAAGTACCCTCCATTGCTTCTTATCAATAGCGTGAAAAATGTCGGGAGGAGAAGGCCATTAATCACGAATCCGTGCGAAGGCTTTTCTTCTTGGATAAAGACAAAAAAAAAACGAATAGAGAGTGAGGAAAAAAAGACAATGGCTCTTCAAGGGTCAAAGGTAGTTAATTGTTCAAGAAGGAAAAATAGCAATTGTTAAGACTTACACTATAATCTTCTATTAAATTCAACTTTTAGAAAAAGGTTTATTTTCTTTAGTCCCAAGACTCAAGGATTATCTCTCCCTGAAAATGGACTCCCCACATTTCCTTTCCATTTAAGAACCACTCTTTTCATACTTCGTGAGAAGCCATATTTTTACGTATGAAAAATACTGAATTTTTTAAGAGAAAATTTTTTTAAAATATAAAATAAGTATAAACTTTTTTTCTTGTACAAATCCCTTTTAAGTTAAAACAAAAATAGAATGAAATAACAATGTATGTTGAAAGACGCTACGTTTTTATTAGGTGTACAAAATGAAACTCAGCCACAGGTTAAATTTGAATTTTGTAGATTTTAGCCGAGTTTCATTTTGAACACCTAGTAGTTCATTTTTTCAAAATTTTGAACGTTTTAGGCGTTAAAGTCCATCAAAAGTTGACCTTCTCCGTGCAAGGTTATTGAAGTATAACCATTAAGAAGGTTAATTTTTAAAGGCTTGTAAATCGTAAACCGTTACAGATATTGAAAAAATGCACAAAATAAAATCAGTTGGAAATTCAATTCTCTTTAATTTTTATTCTATTCATTTTTTCTCTAGGACGCACTGTTTTCAAGATAAATTTATTTTTTAAAAAATTATTTTCCGAAAATGGTGCATCCTAGAAAAAAATAATTAAGTACAAATTCATAGAAAATTAAATTTCCTACAATTTTTATTTATTAGGTGTACAAAATGAAACTCAGCCACAGGGTAAATTTGAATTTTGTAGATTTTAGCCGAGTTTTGTACACCTAGTAGTTCATTTTTTCAAAATTTTAAACATTTTAGGCGTTAAAGTCCATCAAAAGTTGACCTCCGTGTAAGAAGGTTATTGAAGTATAACCATTAAGAAGGTTAATTTTTAAAGGCTTGTAAATCGTAAACCGTTACAGATATTGAAAAATGCACTAAATAAAATCTGTTGGAAATTTAATTTTCTTTAATTTTTATTTTATTCATTTTTTCTCTAGGACGCACTGTTTTCAAGATAAATTATTTTAAAAAAAAATTATTTTCCGAAAATGGTGCATCCTAGAAAAAAATAATTGAGTACAAATTTATAGAGAATTAAATTTCCTACAATTTTTATTTATTAGGTGTACAAATGAAACTCAGCCACAGGGTAAATTTGAATTTTGTAGATTTTAGCCGAGTTTCATTTTGTACACCTAATTGTTGAGAAAAAAATTTTTTTAGGTGTACCTGAAGATTTTTAAAAACGTCATTCACTTAAAATTAACCAAGAAGATAAACCTGATTAAAACTTAGTTGTAATTTGGTCTATCATGTAATCGTGGAAGTGTAAATTATGAGGGTGTGTAATAGGATGTCTAGAACAGGCTCATGAATGATTGTTCTTCCTAAACAATATCCGAGTAACTTAACGCACGTTCTATTTTAGATCCGAGATCCACATGATGAGACAAAATGCCTCGTTTGCGATTTGGGCCGTATACCGGATTCGACTCATCAAAAATGCTTGGAGATCCCCGAAGTTTTTTTACGTCCTGATTCTCCATGGGCGATCGGCGCTATGGCTTTTTCCGCTACGATGATCATCGTCACTTTGCTCATATTCGCAGTTTTCTTGCGACACAACGACACCCCAGTTGTTAAAGCGGCAGGACGCGAGCTAACCTACGTTCTCCTCTCCGGCATCCTCCTCTGCTTCCTAATGACCTTCATACTCGTCCTAAAACCTACAGATATCGTCTGCGCTTTTCAAAGGTAATAAAAATGTAATTTTAAAATCATTTAAACACAATTTTCTTTGGATAAACAAGATGGATCGGGCAAGTATGGAAAAAAGAATATCCTCCGTCCCGGGCTACACTTTACCCCTTATTCCCCCTGTCTGAAAGTATAATAAGGCCATATTTTACGATTAAAAAAGAAGATAAAATATGAAATATTGCAGAGGTCGAGAAAAAAGTCCTTCCTCCATCCAACATTATTTTCACAGTTGTCAAGAGTAATAATTAATAAAAATTAATTACTATATTTAAAAAACAGTTATTATTAAATCAAGTACCTAAAACAGTAAAGTACATACCTATTAGAGCGAAATATTAATAATGAGATAAAGCAGAAAAATCACTACCCAAACCACCCGCTGAGTTTTTATGCTTACTCGTTTGACAAAACTGTTGACCCCTAACGAAGAACAAATGCATAGAGAAAGTACTGGTTTGAAGAGCTTCCAACAAAAGAAGTATCTATATAGGAGGGGGAAGTATAACGGAGGGGACGTAAAACGTAGGGGGAAGTATATGGGAGGGGAAGTATAACGGAGGAGGAAGTATAAGGGAATGAAAGTATAACGGAAGGGGATATATAAGGGAGGGAAAGTATAAAGGAGAATTTTCCAAGTTTGTTTTTTCGAAAAATTTTCTAAGTTTATTTTGGAAAAATTTTCCGAGTTTTGTTTTTCCCAAAAATTTTCCGAGTTTTTTTTCGAAAATTTTTCAGGTTTTTTTTTTTTTTTTTTTTTTTTTTTTTTGAAAATTTTTTAAGTTCTTTTTTTTGACAAGTTTTCTAAGCGTCAAGATAGAAATAATGGGCTCTTTGGCCTAGGGATGTGCCTCTCGTAATGGGTAGAAGTACAAAATTTCTCCCTACTAAAAAAATTAATAATTAAAAAGTGGCAATTTTTTTACATCAAAAATTCTTAAAAATATAAGGAAGCTAATTTTTTAAAATTTCAAACAGACATATCTCCGCCATTTTTTCGAAATTCAAAAATCGCCCTCGTTTCATTCTTCTTCACCGGCTAAAGAAATTCGTGTGAAAATTTGGTGAAAATCGGATGAAAATTATGGCCGTAAAGTGTTCCGGAAAAAATGCTACGGACGGACGGCCGGCCGGAACCACAGACAAAGATGAGGTCGGTAAAGATCGAAATTCGAATTAACCTCCGGGGTCTGGAAGACCCTTCCCCAAAAACCCGACGTAGAGGGTACAATAACTTCTTTAAGGAAGTTAAAAAATATTTAAGCCAGGGTTATGTCAAATTTTTACATTTTAAAGCACCGATAAAACATTCAGAAGAGAGAAAGAAAAAGGCCGTAAAAATAGGAAGTTTCCTTTCACTTGCAGGGTTCGCTAAGCCGTAAAAAAGGGGAGGATTTTTCTTCCCGAACGGAAAAATAGTGATAAAAACTAAAGAAATCGAGAAAGTTGAAGATAAAAAAAGAAAATGGAGACAGCGCCTCGTAATAATTTACAAAACCTTCCCCCTAACCTTTATCTCTTTCCGAGACATTCGCTTAACAACTAGAATAAAAAAAAAATTGAAATATTAAATATAAAGTGCAGATCTTTTCAGTTTTTAAAACATGAAAGTTTATAAAAAATAATAAAAGAACTTCTGTGGATAGCCTTTAGTCAAGAGGGTGTGAGGTTAAGAAACATGTTGCTGATAGACCCCTTCTGTCCTCTTTTCAGTCGGAAAAGACTAGAAAAAGGCTTTGTCGGTCCAGAATCCCTGGATCCTGTGGACCAAATAAGATTAGGGTTCAATTTCAGGTCGGCTATTGTCATTTTTTTTTCTTGCTCTGACCTGCGTTTTAAGTTATTTGTGACAAAACGTAATCACTTTCTTTTTTTAGATTTGGAGCCGGATTTTGCTTCGCCGTCGTATACGCTGCTTTATTGACTAAAACGAATCGTATTTCAAGAATTTTCAACGCAAGTAAAAGAACAGCTAAAAGGCCAAATTTTATAACACCCCGCTCCCAGCTTATAATCTGCTCTGGTCTTGTCTCCGTTCAGGTAATAATTTTATGAATCTTCTTATGCAACAAACTTGAGAACTTATTTTAATTAGCTCCTCATTATTCATCCTAAAAAAATTTAATTAGGCTCTCGTTTCATTAAATATTAGTGTACAAAATGAAACTCGGCTAAAAACTAAAAATTCAAATTTCCCTCTGGCTGAGTTTCATTTTGTACACCTAATAAATAAAAATTGTAGGAAATTTAACTCTCTATAAATTTGTACTTAATTATTTTTTTCTAGGATGCACCATTTTCGGAAAATAATTTTTTTAAAATAAATTTATCTTGAAAACAGTGCGTCCTAGAGAAAAAATGAATAGAATAAAAATTAAAGAGAATTAAATTTCCAACAGATTTTATTTAGTGCATTTTTTCAATATCTGTAACGGTTACGATTTACAAGCCTTTAAAAATTAACCTTCTTAATGGTTATACTTCAATAACCTTACACGGAGAAGGTCAACTTTTGATGGACTTTAACGCCTAAAATGTTTAAAATTTTGAAAAAATGAACTACTAGGTGTACAAAATGAAACTCGGCTAAAATCTACAAAATTCAAATTTACCTGTGGCTGAGTTTCATTTTGTACACCTAATAACAAAAAAAAAAGTTTTCTTAAAGAAAAAAATTAAAACAATTCAAGAAAGTCTTGAGGTAAAAGGGAAAGGATTTATGAGTGAATGCTTAAGGCGGGGCCCCCTTAAATATTATGTTAGAGAGGACAGGTATAAAGGCTTTTATGTCTCTCCATTTGGTCAGAGCTCTCGGGGGTAGATTTAGAAAAAAAAGGATATAAAATAAACATAAACTTTTAATATAAGAGGATCGACTTTCAAAGAGAATTCTTGGCAATGTGATTTAACAAAAGCTGGAGGATTTCCAATACCTTAAACCTATTTAATGTAAGTCGAGTGTGTCAAGGGACACTTAAGACCCAGGAGAAAAACTGCTAAGATTTTTTAAAAACCCGTTTTATCCGTTAATACCAGAGATGGGCAAAATCTTAATCATGAATCCAAAATCTTTTAATCATAGGAATATTTTTCTGTGATTAAGAGTAAGATTAAAATCTCACTCACGAGTATGATTAAGAATAAAATCTCACTCCCGAGTATGATTAAGAATAAAATTTTAATCACAGAGATGATTAAGAATAAACTCATAATCACAGGAAATCTGTGATTAAAATCTTAATCACAGGAAATCTGTGATTAATCACAGACTTAATCACAGGAAGTCTGTGATTAATCATAGGAAAATAATGATTAATCATTGGAATTTAGGATTAATTAAGGAAAAAGCTTGATCAATCATCAGAAAAATTGTGTAATCACAGGAATCTGTGAATATTGTCACCTCTGATCACAATTTACTCTCAATAACTAAAAACTCAAAATATCAATTTCTAAAACTCCAAAATTTTAATTTTAAAACTCCAAAAATTTATAATATTGACAAAACAAAATTTTTGAAAATTTAAATGTACAATATGGATTATTCAAGCAAAAAAAATCTCTTTAAACTTGAAAAACTAGAAATTTTTTTAGATTTTTCAAAAATTTATTCATTTTGCTTGGCCTTTTTAACTTCCTTAAAGACGTTTGTTTTGTCAATATTATAAATTTTTGGAGTTTAAAAATTAAAATTTTGGAGTTTTAGAAATTGACAGATTTTGAATTTTTAGTTATTGAGAGTAAATTGTGATCAGATGTTCACAGATTCCTGTGATTACACAATTTTTCTGATGATTGATCAAACTTTTTCCTTAACCCCAAATTCCAATGATTAATCATTATTTTCCTATGATTAATCACAGATTTCCTGTGATTATGAGTTTAATCACAGATTTCCTGTGATTATGAGTTTAATCACAGATTTCCTGTGATTATGAGTTTAATCACAGATTTCCTGTGATTATGAGTTTAATCACAGATTTCCTGAGATTAAGTTTAATCACAGATTTCCTGTGATTAAGTTTAATCACAGATTTCCTGTGATTAAGTTTAATCACAGATTTCCGTGATTAAGTTTAATCACAGATTTCCTGTGATTATGAGTTTATTCTTAATCATCTCTGTGATTAAGAGTTTATTCTTAATCATCTCTGTGATTAAGATTTTATTCTTAATCATACTCGTGAGTGTGATTTTAATATTATTCTTAATCACAGAAAAATATTCCTATGATTTAAAATCTTAATCATATTCATGATTAAGATTTTGCCCATCTCTGGTTAATACTCAATAAAAACTTTAAAAAAATTGTTTTAGATTTTAGTGAATGTTGTTTGGATGCTGTTTCACCGCCTAAAGCAATCCACCATTATCCAACCAGAGAAGACAACCTTTTGGTCTGCTCATCCTATGTCGATGCATCCTACATGATAGCATTCGGATACCCTATATTTCTAATTGTTGTATGCACAGTTTATGCAGTTTTGACTCGAAATATACCGGAAGCTTTCAACGAATCAAACATATAGGTGAGTTAGAAAATGGGCCTACAGTTTTAGCGACACAGAAGCTTTTGTTGGCTAATGCATAATTTTTTTACAGGGTTTACTATGTATACAGCATGCGTCATATGGTTGGCGTTTGTCCCATTGTATTTTGCTACTGTCAATCATATCCGATGAGGATAATTAGCATGTCGGTAGCAATCAGCCTTTCTGCTTGCGTAACAATTTTTTGCCTTTTTTCGCCCAAACTTTACATCATAATAATCCGACCAGAGCGAAACGTTCGGCAGAGTATGATGCCCAACTACAAGCAATGCAACAAAACAAATTCAACAGGAAACAAATCTACTATTCCAAGTAAAATATTAATAAAAAAAAAGATATTCCTATATAAATTATTTTAGGTACTGTGAAACCTGAAAGTAAAGACGTCCCTAAGCTGGAGACACGAGAAACGCAGACCGAAGAAGAACAGGCCAATAAAAAAGAAAACAAATAGCACAATGAATAATAATACTATAAAAAATCTACCTATAAGCTATGAGGCTTTCAGAACCAACTTATGTTGAGGTCGGCCAATGGAACAGCGTCTTCGGGTTCGAAAAAAAGAAAAAGTAAAAAAAACTTTTTGTTATTATTAAAAGAACCAACCTCTATGTTCCCACTGTGCCAGAACTGCCATAGCACACCCTGTACATATTCTCAAACAGGGTAAAAGGAATAAGTTTTATTTTGTATAGGGTTCGGGATTTCGCTCGCTACAATAAATTGAGGCGCTCCGGGTGCGAAGGGCGAACTCAACAAAACGTAGTTTCGAGATATTCGCATTTTAAAGTTTTATGTTACGGGCGAACTCAACAGAAAAGTCATGCCCTGGAATGGGAAAAGGAGTGGGGGTTGTGGACTAGATGTGGAGTTCGCCCTTCGTACCCGCTCGGATATCGCAGTTAGAGCTTTGCCGCATATCGATTTTTACGTATTTAAAGGGGAAAAAAGGGCGAACTCAACATAAAAATTATATGGGTGTATTCACCAAGAGGTCTAGAATCTGAAAATGAAAAAAAAAAAAAAAAAAAAAAAAAATTGTTTGATGTTGAGTTCGCCCTTCGTACCCGGAGTGCCTCAATTCTGTTTCCCACTATCTCTCATTATTCCTAAAATGGTTGTGATTTATTTCAAACATAAAAAAATGCTCATTATTTTGATATCTATTTTCTTGCTTAAAAAATATAAGAAAAATGCCAAATTTAGAACTTTTTTTACATCTTGTTGTGAGTTTGAGTGTTTTGAATGTTTTAATGGATTCTAATTAAAAAAATAATTGATATGTTTTTTATTTATTTGGAATATAGAAAAACTCTTACCTTTTAGCCATTAAGGAACTAAGCAGAGGACATGCAGAGGAAGAGAATTTGGAAAGCAATGCCTTCTTGATACCTAAAAAAATGGAGGGAAAATTTGACCACCTATCAAAAAAAAAATTATGATTAGGAAATAATGTATATTTCGAGAAAAGGAAGGTTTAGATTTATAAATGTTTTCAAAATCAGCAATACTTAACTTATTAACAAGTTTTTTGTTTGATGGGATGGTTGCTCCTCCACAAATTGATAATACATATCACATTAATGTGATAAAATCAGCCAATAAATTGGCTGATTCTGACAGTAGTGATCCTCCCATCTTTGATAATTAAAAACGTGATATTACAGAAAAACATAAATATTGTCTTCTCCAAAATGTATACTTTTTTCTTATCATCAAAGATCTGAGAATGACTATCGTAAATATGCAGGGTATCATTCAATAAATAATAGCTTTGTTCCAACCGCAGTTTGAAACTGATTTGAAACTCCTGGAGCATGCGCAGAACGACTAAGACGTCAAATCTGACGTCGCTCAAATCATTTGTCCGTCATATCTGACGTGAAAATCCTTCTGCGCATGCTCCACGAGTTTCAAACCAGTTTCCAACTGCGGTTGGAACAAAGTTAACATTATAACTGCATTTTTCATTATTTTGTGGAGAGCCATTACGCCTTGAACGCTCCCCCATCACTTCAAACCAATCAAAATTTAACATTAGATGCCAAAATTTCATTTTTCTTGCGCCTTTTTCTGCTGTTTCTACTTCACAAAGACTATTCCTGCCACCTATTGAGTGAAATGAGGACTGCGAAAAATAAAGGTAAAACCAAATTTATTTCAAATATTTGGATAAATTACAACTTAAAATTTCTTAGGTTTTCCTAAATATAAAAGTTTTCTCAATTGTTTATCAGAAATCGTTTCATTATTGTATTTGTAAGAATAATTTTAGAGAAGTTGCGACTCCCAGCCATGCCATATAAGGTAACATTAGATGCCCCGCAGTCGGATTTATTTGGTAAAACGCGTACGTACATGCGCCTGCTGTGACACCCAGAAGTGCCATATCGATCAAAGCCTACAATTATTTTGTTAAGAACAATTTTGCTTTATAATAATGAGATTACCAATTTGGGAGAGCGATAAGAGAAGAAAAGTGGAGACCAAGCCCAGTTTAAAGCGAGTTGCGCAGCATACAGGCTAAGCGCATATTTGGCCTTCCCTGCAATCAAAATTTTTTGTACAAATGTAATAAAAAATTTATATAAATCAGCGGAATGTGGTAATATGAATAAAGTTTTTCCCTGAAGCAGTATCAATTTGAGATACTTAAAAAATCAGCTGGATACACTAGATACGATAAAATCAGCAAATCAAATCGAAATGTTCCTCTAATATCCAAAAACTGGATTTAAACTATCATTTTATGGAAGTTTCAATCTTTACCTTTAAAACCGCCGCCGTCTCGGTAAACAAGGTACGAAGCGTATCCCATCCCAGAATAAAGCCCTGTCCAACTGGTCCAAACACTGCAGGTGGAGGACTCCATGGAGCTTTTTCAATGGTCTAATTTTTGAAAATTTTAAATCATATTTTAAAAATAGTTAACACTTACATCATACCAGTCCAAGTTGTTTTTGACTGCAAACCCTCCAACAAATCCTCCCAAATTCGGGAGTATCAGAGCCACGGGCAGTATCAATGAGGTGCTGTTCTCCATTTCTGTTTTATTTTTACAATTTGCAACCCAATTTTATACCAATTATTTTATCAGATATCATGTATGTATTATATAACTTTCAGGTGTATTAGCCCACAAACTGAATCAACTCTTGTTTGCAAACACTTCAAAACAGAAAAGTCACTGTCGGTATCTTGTATGTCTCGAAAACAATTTTTTTTAAAAATAGGCATGTGTATTTAAAAACATGTAGACAGAATAAACATTGGAGGGGACAAAAATATAGCAATCTCTTGGGAAATAATAATTGCAGTAATTATGTGATTCTATTGAATGCTAATAAAGCGTTGGCAATTCAACTTACCTACCTTGATTTTAGATCAATTTTGCTTTTACTTAGTTTTTAATGAAACTATTATTCCTTAAAAAGGGGTGGAGAGGAAGGAAAGTAGAGACATTAATGATCTTGACCAATCATGAAGTTGTTGTCGTCAGTCTGGTTGTTCATTGGTAGTTTTTTCAGAACACTTCATGGCCAGAATTTCTTGTGATTTTTACATAATCTTCATTGGGTAAATTGAAAATTTCAAGAGTTTTTTATCTTTCAAAATTCGCAAAAACACCGAAAAAAAAAATTCAAAAGTCTGTTTAAAAATTTTTTAGGTATTGTATGCGCTATAGTTGCACAATTGGTCCCATCTCTACCAAATTTTTACCAAATACACCTTATACTTTACGGCTTCAGTTTTCATCCGATTTTCACCAAATTTCTTTAGCCGGAAAGAAGCTAACGAGGGCGATTTTGGAATTTCGAAAAAATGGCGAAGATATGTCTGTTTGAAATTTTAAAAAATTCGCTGCTGCCGAACCGTTGGTCCGATTTTCACCAAATTTTCACCAATTACTCCTTATATTTTTTAAGAATTTTTGGTGTAAAAAATTGCCACCTTTTAATTATTATTTTTTTAGTAGGGAGAAATTTCATACTTCTTCCCATTACGAGAGGCACATCCGTAGGCCATAGAGCGCATTATTTCTACCTTGACACTTAAAAAAATTTTTGAAAAAAAGAACTTAAAAAATTTTTCAAAAAAAAAATCTGGAAAATTTTTCGAAAAAAAATTAAAAAATTAAGAAAATTTTTCAAAAAAAAAACCTGGAAAATTTTTTGAAAAAAAAAAAACTTAGAAAACTTTTGGAAAATTTTGTTTTATTTAATTTATTTTATGTGTTAGGTATACTACCCCTCACTTAAACTTCCCCCTCCCATATACTTCCCCTCCCATATACTTCCCCCTACGTTTTACGTCCCATCCGTTATACTTCCCCCTCCTATATAGATACTTCTCTTTAAGGAAGTTTTCATTAAGCCCCCGAATTGAACACCTATTCACATGAAAAACAATAACATATTAACTTCTTTATTAGACCCAAAATACCAAAAAGTCAAAATTTAGTCCCTTAAAATGCGATTTTTACCTCTTATGGTCTCTTCAAGCTGTAGAAGCGCATTCAAAACCATGCAAGAAGGAATAAAAAAGCACACAAAAGGAAAAAGAAAAGGATGAATAAAAAAAAAATAAATCCATTAACAACAACTTGTATTACCAACAGCCCCTATAAATATTATTATTTTTTTAATTTACATTATTTTTATAATAGCTAGACTATAAAATGAACATTAATTTTAACCCCCTTATACAGCAGAAAGTACATAGTAATATTTTGTTACATTACGGTAGACACATATCTATTAAGAACTTTTTTTAAATCACCATGCATTTTCGTTAGGTAGATTTTTTTTTTAGTTTTTTAAAATTTTTTAAGGCAGTATCATGAAAAATAAACTTCTAAATAACAACATGTTTTTCAAACAAAAGCTTTATTCTATTGAAATTTAACAAGGTTCCTTATAAACTATCGCGTTAAAATCTAACTTTCTAAAGTGTTTAAGGTCCTTATATATTGGGAAAAATCTCAAAACTGTGGACATAGCAACACACATACCTAGTGTTTTTTATTTCTTTTATATCTTTGCATCTATACAATAATAAGTGCTTTTTTTGGTAATTTTTGTTTATTTTTAGAGGACCCTTCAACCTATTCGGTTCTGAACCGATGACCCCCTGAGATGGACAAACTATGTGATTCCTAACAATAAAAACAAAAGTTAAAAAAAAAAATTATTTACACTATACAAATCACCTAAATGGGAAAAAGAACAAAATTTTAGGTGCAAACAACGAAATTTGGTCTTTGTAAAGGGTGCCCCAGAAAAAATGAGGTGAAATACAGATAGAATCTGCCAGATTTCTCTGTCCCGAATACAGAATACTAAATTTTTTTATAATTCCAAAAATGCCAGTTTTCTGGCTTTTCAGGAGTTATTAACTTTTTGTATGATTTACTTTTTAGGGACATAGAACAAGCAAAGCTCTAATTTTTCTAATATAAGCTACTTATTTTATTAAATTTATGTAGATAGAAATAATATGTAATAAAAAATAATAGAAAGAAGTAGCAATGACGGCATGCTCAAGGGTTATAGCTAATATTTTATAATAGGTACATAGAAATAAACTACGGCCAAGAAAATAAATAGATTGGCCCATTTCGGTATATAAATATAATATATAATTTTTGTTAATTGAAAATGATATAATTGACTGGAATGATATG
The DNA here is from genome assembly GCA_014119065.1 of Orius insidiosus. Taxonomy (NCBI): domain Eukaryota; kingdom Metazoa; phylum Arthropoda; class Insecta; order Hemiptera; family Anthocoridae; genus Orius; species Orius insidiosus. Next base: position 28,112 of record JACGAQ010000479.1, read on the forward strand.
GATACAAGGGATAGTTATTGTGTTCCCTTGCTCCCGAAAAAAAAAGAAATAAAACAAAAAAACGAATCCACCGTCGAAAGATTGAAAAAGTTGAAAAACAAAAAAGACAGTGGTTGCAACATTGATCCAACATTGAGACATCAAGAGACATTTTTTTTAGATTTTTTTTTAGTTGTTTTTTTTGACAAGAGAGACAACATTTAAAGCGAAGCCACATCTAGAAAAAAATAGAGATAGAGTTAAGGAGAAGAGAGAGAAAGATAGACTAAGAAAAAATGTAAGAGACCAAAAAATCCTTTGCATTTAAACTGGTATCACAATGTTTTTGACTTTTTTCAGACTATATGTCTTTTTTTAATTATATTTTTTAAAAAGGGGGGTTTCAAGGATGCAGGTAATATCATTCATCAATTTAAAATATATTTTTAACAATTTTTGACATCTCTAAAGGATGGTGCAAAACTACGTATGTACAAAAAAAAATTTGGGATTATATACATCTAAGTGCATTTAACAAGGGGCCGGGCTGGCACATTGGTAGAAAGACATTCCCAAGTCCAACCGTCAAACTCGTCATCCTTAAGAAAAAAAAAGAAAAGAAAAAAGGCTTTTTGTACAAACTTCGGCGTAGGGCCCCTTAACTCGAAAAAGAAAAAAATTGAGCCTCAAATTAATTTTGGCCTAACTAAGGTAACTATTACAATCTACCACATTTATCGTTGTACACGAATCACAACTATTTTTTTTTTCCTTTTTGAGGTTTTTGCAATATTGTACTTTTCATAAATAAAAATGCATTCTGTAAAGGTTTAAAATTTATCACAATTTTTTTTTTTCATTTTTAAATTTTTTTTTCTCGTTACAGGCACTCAAACACTTACACCCAAGGTAAAATACCGCTGCATTCATAATTTTTTTTTCTACATGGCGAAAGCTTCAACGGACTCTATTTTTGATCTGATGTCAAACGCTCCACGCTTTGGTCAATTTGAGCATTTTTTAAAACTTTCTACAAATAAGAAATTTTTGCCTCAATTTTGAAAAAACCAAAAAAGAAAATTCTATTTATTTCTGCATTTTTAGATAGATTTCTTTTCTTCAAAATCATTTCTTTACTTTAAATTTATTTATGTCCAATACTGCCTAAAATCTAAATAAACGTATCAGTCTCTATTTTATTGGCAGTAACTGATCCGAAAAATTAAAATTAGAAAGTTTGCTAGCAGCACATGGATAAAATGTTGAGGCTGCGTAAGGCACAAACATGTTAGCAAAACCATTTTTTTAAAAACACCTATAAGCGTGGAGCGTTTTATTATTATTATTTTTTCTCAAAAAAATTTATTTTGATAACAAATATAGGTTATTTTAATTTTAAATAAGTCTCTTCATGTTTTCAATGTTGACAATGAGTGGAGCGCTCACTGAAGATTGCACTTGCTTTCTATTTGCGTCTTTATCTCATTCACTTGTGTCTCTATTGAGTTCTTCAATTCTGAAAAAAAATTAGAAAAAAATTAGAAACAAGTATTTTTTATTTTGAAAAAATTGGTGTTCAATTAAAGGTTTTCTTTGAATCTTTTTTGATTTTAAAAGAAAACCTTTAATTTTACTTAAGTTCTATTGTCAGTTTGTTAGTACAATCGGAAGATTTTTATTTACAAAGTATATAATCTACATAAGGAGTTCTCAATTTTAGGTATTAAAAATGACAAATTTTTGTGAATCGGTTTAATTTTTGTTATTATATTGAGAATTCCTGATCTACATATTTACATATTTTGTAAATTGAACATTATTTTAAACATTATTACATTAATTATTGTTATACACTAATATTACATCTAATAGAGAAAAAATAGAATAAAGAGAAGGTATAAAAAACATATAATCCCTTGTTAGTATGGTTTAAATAAAAGGGTCTAAAAGTGAGAAGAGAAGGGACATAAAAATAAGTTAAAAAGGAGCACACCTGTGCTTTGTCTGTGTGTTGTTATTTTTATGACAAAAAATACATTTAATTTCGTTTTTCATGCAACAAACATTCCAACAACCTTCCTCTTACCTATTGACATAAAAAATTGTGTAAAAAAAATTTGTAAAAAAACAAAAAAAAACAACGAAACAAAAAAAATGTCCGGATTGATCCAGATTGTTAATGTCGAGAAGTGTCCCAGCTCCGTGTTAATGGATTAGTTTTGAAAAAAAAAGTTAAAAGAAAAACAAAAGAATAGAACCCATGCCTGAAGAAAACAAGCCAAAAAAGCTCGTTTATACTAATTTTACCTTTCTGAAGGGATTCTGCATTTTTATTTTATTTTATAAACTTTTATTTTTTTATTTGGACGATCTTAAAAACCCACAGCTTAATAAACAAGGGCACCACCGCTCTAAAAAATTAAAAGAAAAAAACAAAAAAACAAAAAGAAAACAAAAAAAAAAAAAAAAAAAAGTAGGTGGATAGTTTGAGAAGAAGGAATACAACTAACATCAATATTACAAGGCAAAAAGTATCGCCGTTTATCACAACATCAAAATACAAAATGCTTTTATTTTTAATTTTATTTTCTTTAATTTTTTGTCTGTGCTCATTGATGATTCGGTCTTTTATATTTTTTTACCTTGAATCACTGTGGCAAGCGTTTAAAAAATTATATAAGTAATATTCTCTCAAGGTAAAATATAGTTTTTAATGATTTTTTTTAGTTTGTGACGGCGAATAACTTATTTGGAATGGCAGATTCAAGGAGGGAAATTTTGAAAATGTTGGTAAGCCTCTTTCTTAATCCCTAAAATCTCTATCCTTGAAAGTCCTACTGTTAAAGAAGAAAATTCCCTATAATCCCTTCATTTTACTGCAATCTCTGACTCTTAAAAAGAGTCGTATTCGGGGTTCTCAAACAAACTAAAATAAAATAGGACATAATAGTGTTTTTTATTATTCCAGGGGGGGGGGGGGGCATTATTATGGTAACAATAAAAATAAATAAAAAAATTTTCTCCTCAAATCTGCCTATAAAACAATAAATAATAAAAGTTTAGGAACCTATTTAATCCATATTTGGGTACCTCCTTACAGTATTTGTACAAAAAAAAATTAACAAAGACCAAAGTCTACAGCAGCTGAGCTAAAACACAGTGGTGGAACAATAACAAAAAAAATGTGCTGTGTTAACAACACGTATATGTGAGTCAAAGCTTGATTTTGAACTTTTTTTTTAATGGTAATTAGGAGAGCAAATATTGGCTTCATATTTATGCAGATTGCTCTTTAAATCCGTTTAAGATAACATAAACAGTTTTTAATGACTTTTACCTAAAGAATAAATTATGTTGTTTAATTGGTTTATAAACGTGGAAAATCAAGCTTTTCGGTTAAAAATGTTCAGCAGCCTCGGGAAGCAGCGAATTTCTATAAGAGATGTTAGCTCGAGGTCAACGTCATGGAGGCTCAAAGGATTTTCCCTTTGAATTTGTGAGAATTTCACAATTTTGTCATCATATTATTTTTTTTCCCCAAAGCTCTCCATCACACTAAGCTCGGTGGCTTTACTTTAAGAATTCGCTTGAAATTTTTTGGTATTTTATTTTAATTATGACCTTATGAGAAACTTACTAGTAAAATCGTCAGCTTCTTCAGCTTCGGCTTCCCTCGCAAGTTCTTCAGGCGTCTTTTTCTTTCTCATTAGAGGATTTTCAGGCTCTTCCGGAGGCTGTTCGACTATCACCTCTTTCTTTTTATGTTATACTGTGGACAAAAATAGAAAATCGTTATAAAACTTTGGCAATTTATTGTTTATAAAATAGCTCAATTAAGGCTATTTAAAATTAATAAAAACAGACATAAATTTAAAAGTTTTAAGTGTACAATTTCCAAGATGTAAGTTTTTAGCACCTTTTTCATCCATATTTTATTCAAAAGGCGGAAGGTCCTCTTTAAAAGTTTAAACTGACATGAACGCATATGAGAATTTACTATGGAAACACTTTCCCTTTGACTTGTGTTCCATTAGACCTTTTTTTTAACTCCGAAGTTTCTTATTCGGTTTAAAGTTGGCGTGTTAAAAGTGCCCTTTTAGCCGAAGCTCTAATTATCGCCTCTCAGGGTGTCCTTTTCTTTTTATAGCCTCGTTAAGTGCTTCATTGTCGTGGAAAGTGTTTTTAAAACGATTTCGAAATACGATTCCAGTCTTTTTGTTTTCGTCGGAAGTCACGATGTGAAGGCTTAATGTGGGTCAATATGACTCCATTAGGGAGTCGATAATTAAAAGACTCCCTACTAGAGTCAATTTGACCCCTCAAATAAGCATCTGGTCGTCTTTTTAAAGTTGATTTTGAGACGTCCTGTGGTGGATGGATTTGGTCTGAAATATTAATTTAGTCGACATTGTAAATTGGACTCAACTTCATAAATTATAGACGGAAAAAGTTAATTTATGCAACTCCCTTTTGTGTATTTCGACAATGAAACCCACGGGTATTGTTCCGTTGCAGGTTGGGGGAACTCCTCCACCCAATATCGAAATCACCAATCGGATCAAAACAGGTCGCGTGGGTACGATACCGTTTTGAATTACGAGTTTCGCTCCCAAACAGTTTTCCAGTCAACAATAATTTTCCCCGTCTATAAAATAATAAATATATAAAAGCGTCACATACACATTCGACCAAGCTTAAATAAACAATAATTTTGTTATAACTATACAGGGTGTCCGGAAACACATGGCGAGCGTTAAAAAGTGGTTTTATGAAAAAAAGTTAAATGTAAACCCCCTTAATTTAAATCTTTAAATTTTTATAATTTTTAATGACGATTAAAATTGTTATTAGGTGTACAAAATGAAACTCAGCCCCAGGGTAAATTTGAATTTTGTAGATTTTAGCCGAATTTCATTTACACCTAGTAGTTCATTTTTTCAAAATTTTGAACATTTTAGGCGTTAAAGTCCATCAAAAGTTGACCTTCTCCGTGTAAGAAGGTTATTGAAGTATAACCATTAAGAAGGTTAATTTTTAAAGGCTTGTAAATCGTAAACCGTTACAGATATTGAAAAAATGCACTAAATAAAATCAGTTGGAAATTCAATTCTCTTTAATTTTTATTCTATTCATTTTTCTCTAGGACGCACTGTTTTCAAGATAAATTTATTTTTAAAAAATTATTTTCCGAAAATGGTGCATCCTCGAAAAAATAATTAAGTACAAATTTATAGAAAATTAAATTTCCTACAATTTTTATTTATTAAGTGTACAAAATGAAACTCAGCCACAGGGTAAATTTGAATTTTGTAGATTTTAGTCGAGTTTCATTTTGTACACCTAATATAATTTTTAATGATTTAAACGAGTCTTTTTGTTGTAGGCGGGCGTTCCTCACGGAGGAAGTTCAAATACCTACAAAAAATTTATCAACAATAATCGCAGAAAATTCTACATTACAATTTTTAATCGTCATTAAAAATTAAAAAAATTTTAAACTGTCATTAAAAATTATAAAAATTTTAATTGTCATTTAAATTTATAACAATTTTTAATTATCTTTCAAAATTCAAATTAAAAAAAGTAGAGACTTCACTACGGGTTTTTTTTTTCAATACAGTTTTTTGATTTTTAATTAGTCAATTATTGCTATTACACCCTCCTACCTAATTTTCATTATTGAATCAGGTACCTAAATTAAATAATCAAAGAAATTTTTAATGGATGCATAGGAGAATTGAGGCGCTCCGGGTACGAAGGGCGAACTCGACATCGGAAAATTTTTTTTAACTTCCTTAAAGAAGTTATTGTGATACCCTCGACGTCGGGTTTTTGGGGAAGGGTCCTCCAGTTTTTTTTTCATTTTCAGATTCTAGACCTCTGGGTGAATACACCCTATAATTTTTATGTAGAGTTCGCCATTTTTTCCCCTTTAAATACGTAAAAACCGAAACTTTAAAATGCGAATATCTCGAAACTACGTTTTGTCGAGTTCGCCCTTCGTACCCGGAGCGCCTTAATTTGTCATGCACAACTACAAAAACCGCTGTAGCTTCTTCAAAAATGGAGATAGCGATTTCGGACCAAAAGAAAAAGTTCTTGAAAAATGCTCTTCTTTTCATTTCTGAAATAAAAAATTGGGGTTTTAATTTAAAAAAGGAAGATAGCGACGATATCTCGTGATGCAGAACGTGAAGAAGCATGCATTGGTAATAGTCAGAATCTTCGGACAAAAATAAGCGGAATTAAAAAAAAACGAGTCTCCTAGGTCAATTTGTACGGATTTTAGCGCAAAAAACGCTATAATTTGACATTTTTTAAAAGTTGTCCAAAATTGTCATATGAGTACTCAAATCTACTTGAAATTTTGCGTAGATTACGAATCTGAAATAAAAAATAGGGGTTCTTATTTGAAATAACGAAGTTAGGTTGTGTCTGGGACACCCTGTATATCCAGGCGCATTTTAAACTACACCATAAATTCTTTGATTTAAATTAAGGGGGTTTACATTTAACTTTTTTTTCATAAAACCACTTTTTAACGCTCTCCCAGACGTATAATGAAAGTAATTTGATAGAGTGGGAAGGGTGTAAATCTTTAGATTTACGAAACGTTGTAGATTAGTAAGACGATAAGATGGTGATAAATACTCTAAGGCTGATAGTTTATGATAATGAGAAATCTAGGGTTGCGGGATCCTACCCTCTCCAGGGACAATAACTCAACAGATACCTGAACCTGTTCGATAACCGCGTAAATCCTTTATTTTATTATTTTTTAATTTTACAAAGGCACTTTATTCGATTAGAATACGCTTAACCGGTTTACAACTCGATTAGGGTAAAGGGAAAGGGTACAAGTGGTCGAAACACGTAGGAAGCAGGTGGGGAGGAAAGGTAAGTGAATTAAGCGGTCTGACCATTGATTAAACAGAGAAACGGATAATAGGGAGTTCCCCGAGTTCGGTTTTAAATGCGGGCTAACCCTGTAAAGGGGATTGCGCCTTAACGAAGTTATCCCCAGAGGGATCTATCTGATAAGTGTCTTCCTTTTGGACACCTGCCTCCGTCAACATTCTCGTTTTTTACCGCACTAAAAAAGGCTTCATTGAAAGGATATTATGATGTAAAGACCGCTTGAGTGATGACAAACGAGTTCGCGGTGACCTAGGCTCAATAGTCCAAAAATTGACAAAAGACTGACAAAATCTGGACATATTAGGTGTACCAAATGAAACTCAGCCGCAGGGTAAATTTGAATTTTGTAGATTTTAGCCGAGTTTCATTTTGTACACCTAGTAGTTCATTTTTTCAAAATTTTAAACATTTTACGCGTTATAGTCCATCAAAAGTTGACCTTCTCCGTGTAAGAAGGTTATTGAAGTATAACCATTAAGAAGGTTAATTTTTAAAGGCTTGTAAATCGTAAACCGTTACAGATATTGAAAAAATGCACTAAATAAAATCTGTTGGAAATTTAATTCTCTTTAATTTTTATTCTATTCATTTTTTCTTTAGGACGCACTGTTTTCAAGATAAATTTATTTAAAAAAAAATTATTTTCCGAAAATGGTGCATCCTAGAAAAAAATAATTAAATTTTAAGGGTAAATTTGAATTTTGTAGATTTTAGCCGAGTTTCACTTTGTACACCTAATAATTTGGTTTCTTTTACAAAAATCTATGAAAACACCAAAAAAAGGGTGCTTTTGGTAGAGAGAATGAGGAAAATGCATGTAAAGGATGTTTCTTGATGTGAGGAAAAAGGGGTGTTTTGATAGTCCACGGTTCGCAGCTCTCCTGAATAGTTTACTTTGTTCAATAAATACTTCTACTTATAAACTTGAGAATGAATAGTTTTTAAATATTTGAAGCCTTTGTGTGGGAGGTTTACGCAACGATGGTCGATATGAAATTTCACGCAAGGAAGAGTTTTCCGAAGTAAAATAAAAAAATTACTCTTAAGTACGTTTTTAAAACAATATGAAAGTTAAAATCAATATCTTCTTTAGCCCATATTCAAAACTTTTCGAGTCGATAAACAAAATTATGCTAACTTTCCCTCTTTTCGAACTTCACTTATATTTACATTCTAATCAGATCAGAAAATCGTTGATCCTGCAAATATAAAGTCGTGTTTAAACCCGTTAAGAATTAAATTAGACCCTTCGAAGAAAGCTTTCAAAAGAGAGAAGAAGGGTTAGGGTTTTCGAAGGGTTGGGGGTGAAGGGGCAACGTTGAATGTCACCCAGAATTGACATCGGTGATGGATGAGGGACCATCTATCAACGTACCGACCCTCAAAATCACCATATTGATGATGTCCATTGAAAAATCCACTTTTTCAACCCCCCTTCCTTTTCCTTTTTTTAAAAAATCTTCAACAATATTAATTTACTTTTTATACAATTTCAATCTATAAGTCAAAAAACTGTTTAGTTACCGTTATTAGACAGGAAAATCGTGGTATCTATGGTGTTGATAAAACGAGATGAGTGTTTACATGGAGTAGTTTGCGTATTCGTGGCCGGCTCGTATTCCTACCTATCGTTGAAGTGTTATCAAGGGGTTGAGATATGGCTCTCAGGCATGCCACTCCTCTACCGCTAATGGCATCATTACCAAGCCTCATGATTCTTTTAATGGCTTCCCCTCTATTTTTTTGCTCAACCTCGTCATCTTTTCTTCCTCTTTTTACACCGTAAATCGTATTCACACATTTCTAATTTAATTAAAAGCGCAATCGATTTCGCTCGTTATGTAAACTCCTATTGAGTTATGCAACTATGTATCATTCCCTCTCCCTTTATACGCGGTGGTTTGATTAGCGGAGAAATAGTCGGGTCATCAATCAAATTCCAACATGCTGAAATTCTGTTTTCATTGCTAATTGCCTAGTGTTACTGCAACGGGGAGGGGAAGGAGGAAACCGATGTAACGTTGCAATGTAAATTGACTGATTCCCAACCTGATATTCTGTTCGTTAAAATAGTTATAGCTTCAATATTCGGTGAAATGAAAAAACCGAAACATTTTATCGACCATCCTGTATTCATCCGAACGTTAATATAAAAACGGATGAAGGGCTCCTAGAAAATGCTTTTTAACAGTTTTTAAATTTTTAGATGATGACGGAGAATGAGGAGATGCATCCAGTGTTGGGCGTAATCGTAATCGCAATCGTTTCTTAATTACGATAACGATTACGATTATAATCTTAATCGTAATTGATTACGATTACAATCGTATTCGTATTTTTCGTAATTACGATTACAATCGTATTCGTATTTTTCGTAATTACGATTACAATCGTATTCGTATTTTTCGTAATTACGATTACAATCGTATTCGTATTTTTCGTAATTACGATTACAATCGTATTCGTATTTTTCGTAATTACGATTACAATCGTATTCGTATTTTTTTCTGCAATTACGATTGTAATCGAATTTTTTAACGATTACAACCGTAATCGTATTTTTTTTCTGCGATTACAATCGTAATTGTATTTTTTTTCTGCGATTACCATTATAATCGTATTTTTTTCTGCGATTACAATCGTAATCGCATTTTTTTTCCAGCGATTACGGGCGTAATCGTATTTACGCTCGTATATGACATCTGGTAATCTCAGTAAAAATGTCATATACGAGCCGTAAACGCTAACAAAAATGATTACGCCCGTAATCGCCGAAAAAAAAAATGCGATTATCGCAGAAAAAAATACGATTACGACTGTAATCGCAGAAAAAAATACGATTATAATGGTAATCGCAGAAAAAATACGATTACAATCGTAATCGCATTTTTTCCAGCGATTACGGGCGTAATCGTATTTTCGATAGCGTTTACGGCTCGCATATGACATCAGGTAATCTCAGTAAAAATGTCATATACGAGCCGTAAACGCTAACAAAAATACGATTACGCCCGTAATCGCTGAAAAAATGGCGATTATCGCAGAAAAAAATACGATTACGACTGTAATCGCAGAAAAAAATACGATTATAATGGTAATCGCAGAAAAAAAAATACAATTACGATTGTAATCGTAGAAAAAAATGTGATTACAATCGTAATCGCAGAAAAAAATACGAATGCGATTGTAATCGTAATCGGAATTAAGAAACTTGCGATTACAATCGTATTTTACGATTTATTTTACGAATTTTACGATTACGCCCAACACTGGATGCATCTAAGAATTAATTATTAATAGTCCCTACTTTTGAAAAAAGGGCTTTTCGTCTCCATTCGTAGTGTCTTTGAAGTTTTTAAAGTAGGAGATCTAAAGCTTTGAAAAACGATTTTTTCGATGTCAGCTTTCTTGGAAATTTGGACTTTGAAAGAATGAAAAAAAAAATTTAAATTCTCAATGAGTTACCGTTTCGGCAAATCCGATATGGACTTCAAAGTTTAAAAGTTGGATTGAATAATTTAATATGTTTGCGATGTAAATTTCTCTAGGGAAATCGTAGGGATAATTAGGAATAATTTTGAGATATAAAAAGGTTTTCTTTTATGGGTAATGCGGTGACCTAGTTTTGAGTGCGGCAATTCGGGAAAAGGAGTCCCAGATGACTTTTTCCTCCGAACGACTCTAACGACATAAGGAGGTGGTAAAACGGGCGGGATGTCGAGGTAAACAAATAATTAATGAGCGTCTTAAAGGTTGGGAAGATCCCGTCTTTTGCTTAAGCCGACAATTAATTAGAGCGGTAGTCCGATGGGGGCGGGGGAGGTTGGTTCCGAGTTATGGAAAAGCGTGAGGCGGGTGGGCAAGTTCTCGTGAAAACTTTTACTTTTCCGACCTCCTTCCACCCCCGCGACCCTCTTTCCCTTCAACTTCTGCGCTAGACAGTTAAATTACCCTTAAAAGTCAAATCTCTCCGTGACTTAGGTTTCAGAAAAGTTTTTTGACTAGAAACTCTCACTTCACTTTATGATTCGGGTGAAAACCGCGGAGAATAAATTTTTTTGCTTCCAAAATTTGAATTAAAGCTCCTGATATTGCCAATAAAACGTATTTTATTTGGAAGAACAAAAAGTTAGAACCGTAAAGTATCGCTTTCTTCTTCTTAACATTAATCTCCCGTAAACTCGACGAAAAGAAACTGTTCACACTAGACACGACACCAACTTTTACTTTTTTTTCTTTTTAAACCGTATCAAACTTTTTTTTTCCACGAACGGAAGTTCTACTGTAGGGGAGGTTTTAGAGGTTTTATAAGGGCTTAAAACTAGACAGGAAAAAGGGTGAAGCAAAGGAAAGAAAAAAGAAAAAGAAACGCCGTCCCTAGTATCCATAAGCAATAACATTTACATAGCCAACTTGAATAAAACGTGTCAAACATTCAGTTCTAAAACAGAACTTGTTTTTCCGACTTTTCTTTATGTCCTAATTGGAAAACTCGAAAAAAACTTTCTTGACGTCATTTTCATAAATTTTTATTGCCTAAATAAAATAATTTATTAGGTAGATTTTTTTTAATGGGTATTACATATTTTAGAAGTGAACTTATTTAAAAAATTTTAACAGAATAATAATTAAAATTCCATAACAAATTGTGTTAATACATCTCTGAAAAATTAATTAAAAATGGTTTAAAGTTATTAGAAACATTTTTATATTTGGAGTGTATGAAAAAGTGCGTAATATTCTCTTGATGTTTAAAAAAAAAATCTTTTCAAAAGACCAATTACAAAATATTAAAGAAACTTTTCAAGCTGTAATTAATAATCTGAGGGTAAAAAATTGCTTTTTCCGTTATAATTATGCATAATGGGGTAATTTAACAAAAATGGCTTACTTTGTCACGAATCTCCTGCCTCATCTTTTCCCTCTCTTCTTCCATTTTTCGATGTTTCTCTTTCCTCCGTTCTTCCGCCTCCCTGATGGCTTCTTGCCGCTCCCGCTCGGCCTCCTCCTCCTTCTCTTTGTCTCCTTCGTCATCATTGTCACCACCGACGGCTCCTGAGGGAAAAAAAAGGACAAAATTAATTTTATTTCGAAATAATTAATTATGTTTTCGAATCAAAAGCTAATCCTCATTTAATCAAAACACACTTCGTTTATCTTTTTATCCGATTTTGTTTATTTTGTTAATTTCAGCGGTTGTCAGAAAAAAAGGATAGAGCTTATTTTGACAGAGGCCATCGGGTACTGTGATAAACCACTCAGGGTGACGTCAAATCCGAGAGAAGATCTTGGGTGAAGACTTGTCATATTCAAGCCCCTCTGTTTCATCCTACTTTATCGTTATCCTCTTAACCCCCTCCCTCCTCTTCATTTTACGTCCTTACAGTCTTGTTTGTCTCGTCAATATTACTGACGTAAATAACGTCAATCGCACTCCTTTATAAACTTGACAGGGGCACGTAAACGATAAACTCTGTACCTCGGGTAAATATTTTGGTATTAGTTTTCAATAAGTAATTTTATTTTTAAAACTTCCTTCTTATCTTCCCTAAAGCAAAAGTTCTGGATTCCATAATTATAAAACAACTTGGAGATAGGTTTCTCCATTTTTCATTTTAAAGTGAAAAAAAGTACTGGTCTGAAGATCTTCCAACGAAAACTTCCTTAAAGAGAAGTATCTATATAGGAGGGGGAAGTATAACGGAGGGGAAGTAAAACGTAGGGGTAAGTATATGGGAGGGGAAGTATAACGGAGTGGGAAGTATATGGGAGGGGGAAGTTTAAGTGAGGGGTAGTATAACACATAAAATAAAATTTTCCAAGTTTTTTTTTCGAAAAATTTTCCGGGTTTTCCTTTTTTTTTTGAAACATTTTCTAAGTTCTTTTTTTTCGAAAATTTTTCTAAGTGTCATGGTAGAAATAATGGGCTCTTTGGCCTAGGGATGTGCCTCTCGTAAGGGTAGAAGTATGAAATTTCTCCCTACTAAAAAAATAATAATAATTAAAAAGTGGCAATTTTTTTACACCAAAAATTCTTAAAAAATATAAGGAGTGATTGGTGAAAATCGGATTAACGGTTCGGCCGCAGCGAATTTTTTAAAATTTCAAACAGACATATCTCCGCCATTTTTTTCGAAATTCAAAAATCGCCCTCGTTAGTTTCTTGTTCTCCAACTTAGGAAAATTTTGTGAAAATCGGATGAAAACTGTGGCCGTAAAGTGTTCCTGAAAAAAATGCTACGGACGGCCGGCCGGAACCACAGAAAAAGTTGAAATCGGTGAAGATCCATATTCGAAAAAACCTGTGAAAGGTATCACAATAACTTCTTTAAGGAAGTTAAAAAATATTTTTTATTCAGGAGCAATAATTAAGCAAAAACTTAAGTGGTACAGGAAGATTCTATACTAAACCGTGAAGACTCCTAAGTCGTGAAGGCTTAGTATCATAAAACGCCTTATAAAACGCCAAGATTCCAAATAATCATTTTATAACCGATTATTTTTATTCTTGATTAAAAATGTAGTAAGTTTTTTAAAATTTTTATTACATTTTTTTAAAACAATGGAGCAGATTAATAAGTTTTTTCAACCGTGAAGAGACGCTTTATATTCATTACACAATTTATTACGTTGGCAATTTTATAAAGTGCTATATTGTAGTAGTTCTTTAATATTCATCCTCTCAGAAATTTTGTTTTTTTATATTTTTATGCCACTTAAGTTAATTCGAAACCTTTTAACTAGGTCAACTGGATTTGTACTATCTTAAAAGTTTTATGGGACAGGTTTATGTCTCTTTTTTTTCTGGATCAGTGAGAAAAATCTATTTTTCCCCTCTACGGATCCTATATGGATTTCGACCTAATTTGTTTTCGCCTTTTTTTAAACCCCACATCAAGTCTAAAGAGTTTACGGACTGAAGGAGAAGAAAAGTACTGGTTTGAAGAGCTTCCAACGAAAACTTCCTTAAAGAGAAGTAACAATATTGGAGGGGAAGTATAACAGAGGGGACGTAAAACGGAGGGGAAGTATATGGGAGGGGAAGTATTACGGAGGGGGAAGTATTTTTTTTCTAAGTTTTTTTCCTAAAATTTTCCTGGTTTTTTTTTTCTTTCGAAAATTTTTTAAGTGTCAAGGTAGAAATAATGGGCTCTTTGGCCTAGGGATGTGACTTTCCTAATGGGTAGAAATATAAATTTCTCCCTACTAAGGAAGTTAAAAAGAAAGAAGGGTGCGATTCTTATAAAAGAAATCCTTATCTTTATGTTTAGTAAGCTATGTGAGTTCAGGGAAAAAAACCTTCTAATGCATTATTAAAAAACTGACTTTCTCAGATTTATTCGGGTCCTAAAAGATTTGAAGGCCGAAAAAATGTTTACCTAAATAAAAGTAGGGGAAAGTATTGAGGGGATGTTGTTTTAAGAAGTAGAGGGAGTATAAGTTCGATAAGGGGGATTCGGACTCACCATTGTACCTATGGGGAGGATCGTTGTGGACTGGGACCAGTTGTCTGAGAGTACTTCGGTGGATGTGGAGAGCGATGGTGGGGATGGTATAGGGGGTGGAGATGCCGGTAGAGGGGAAGCTGTCACTGGAGCAAATTAGCCGTTTGAAGGACAGGAAGGAGCGGTAAAGGGTAGGGGGTGAGAGTGCACCGATGGTGAAGGGTAGAGAGGTTTGGCGTGTTAAAAACTCTGTAGAAAAAAAAGGAGCTGACGCACTTGTCACCTAAAAACCTCTTTTCATGTTCAACCGAAAGTTTTATATTCTTTGAACTCAAAATATAATAAATAAAAACAAGCTTGTATATAGAAAACTTTTTTCTTGAGAACTAAAGAAAGTTGAGTTGATGCAAAGTTGGGAAATGGAGATAAGGGTTAAGTTAATATCGGTTAAGGAGTTGTCTCGGAAGAAAAAGATAGAAAACTGTTATAAACTTCGTTTAAACTTATCTCCAATGACTTCATTAAGATATTGCTCAACCTGGTCGAGTCCGATTCCGCACAAAAAAATGGAGGAGAAACATTTCATATTAGGTGTACAAAATTGTAGGAAATTTAATTCTCTATAAGTTTGTACTTAATTATTTTTTTCTAGGATGCACCATTTTCGGAAAATAATTTTTTTTAAAAATAAATTTATCTTGAAAACAGTGCGTCCTAGAGAAAAAATGAATAGAATAAAAATAAAGAGAATTGAATTTCCAACAGATTTTATTTAGTGCATTTTTTCAATATCTGTAACGGTTTACGATTTACAAGCCTTTAAAAATTAACCTTCTTAATGGTTATACTTCAATAACCTTCTTACACGAGAAGGTTAACTTTTGATGGACTTTAACGCCTAAAATGTTTAAAATTTTGAAAAAATGAACTACTAGGTGTACAAAACTCGGCTAAAATTACAAAATTCAAATTTACCCTGTGGCTGAGTTTCATTTTGTACACCTAATATCATAATTAAGAGCAGGCAGAAAATGACTGCACATAAACTTATCGTACATCTTCAGATTGTATCAAGATGGTAATCACCCCGAAGAATCGTCCTGAATGGACGGTTATTATCCAGCTTTGAATAATATGACGATTAAAAGGCTTCCAGCAACCGATGGTTATCATCATTGAACTGCATATAAATTGGGGCGAATATTTCGGCAAAAAGTGTCCGAAATAGGCCTATTCGCAGAGGTTCGAATGTAAAAGCGTATTAAGCTGATGTTGAATAAACGTCAAAAGAAGTTTCTTATTTTTGGGCCAAATTGATGGGAGGTCAAAAGGTCGCAAGTTCAGAACGGATTAAAATATGCATGGCAATGTTTAGAGATATTCGTAACTTGTACATGCTAATGGATTTATTTTGAGAAAAGGGATGGAAGGCTGAAAACTCGGGAGAGCGAACACATTTGCCCCGACATGCAATTCCAATTAAACAAAATCAAATATGGAATGGAAGGCGACAAAACGGATTGAATTTTGAATTATATGATAATGGACGTGGGAGCGATTGTAATTGAATTAAACTTCCAGAGAATCCGGTAGTCGGATGAACTTGCGACCTCCGATACCTTGAAAGGTCGCGGGGTAGGGGAGGGTTTGATGGGGTTTTTGTGTTTGAGTTTCTAATGCAATTAGATATGTCAGTCAAACGGTCTATTACCCGCCCGCTCCGACAGCTCGAACCCTCGGATACATCGCACCCCGTTGAATAATCAAACCGGTTGCGTCCATTAGAGACGGCGTATTTATGCAGAACGTTGAATTTCTGCTCGGTCATTCTGACAGGTAACAATTCCAGAATAGAACGTAAACTCTCGACCCTCTCAAATTATTATAAACTCCCTTCCACCCCGTACTTAGCTCTCGACCCGGTCAGCTCACGTTTTTTGACAGTTGAGGTCGCCTGCATTATGTATGAGCGCTGGAGTTTCGAAGCTTTCGCTTTTATTAAACATTCTGACGGATACCATCCCTTCCAAATCCAATTTAATACTTTCCGTTTTAACCCATCATTCAGATCCATTTTCAATAGATTAAGCCCAAAAAAAATTTATTAACCCTAAAGTGATGAAGACGGTCGCCGATAGTTTCTGACAAGGGATTAAGACGCCGGATTAAGAGAATGGGGATTAAGATCCAAGTTCAAAGTTTGAGACTTCAGGGGACCTTAGTGAGAAACCTTGTTTATCATAGCTTCGTAGAGTCAACCCTTCAAAATAGGCTTTCCCTACAACTTATAAATTATCACACCAAAGGTCGAACGTTCAGAAGTTCAAACGTGAATGATGGATGAAAAACGTGGCAGGTTTTACCCGAGAAAAGTGGATTTTTTTTTTTACTGTCCATCTCCGATCTTGTCAAATTGACGTAGGGACAAGAGAAAGCAATAATTTTTCTTCAGCCTCTATTTTTTTTATTCTACCTTTCGAAACGGGAGGGTTTTACCAATTCAACGTTTTTTCCACCCATAAATATTCTAAAAGGAGTATTTCTTATGAAACCCGACTAAATTATTTTTTTTAACAATAACTTTTCAATTTCCGATAAAAGTAAATAACGAAAAAAAAATTGCAGTTATAAAAAAAATTTTTGTGCGATTTTTTATGTTTTACATTTAAACGAATTGCGGGTTTTTTCTATGCTTCAATTGACCCAATCGCGTGTTCTACGTGACTTCTCTCATTAAAGTTCTATACGTGCACGAGTTTCTCCAGAACTGCAATTTTTATTTAAAAAAGAAAATCAATTATGAACTTTATTTTAAAAGAATAAAAATGTTGCCTTAAAACGTACAAGAAAATACAATAATTTTCTCTGAAATTGCAGGGAAGTATATGGGAGGGGAAGTATAACGGAGTGGGAAGTATATGCGGGGAAGTATAACGGAGGGGGAAGTATATGGGAGGGGAAGTATAACGGAGGGGGAAGTATGGGAGGGGAAGTATAACGGAGGGGGAAGTATATGGGAGGGGAAGTATAACGGAGGGGGAAGTATATGGGGGGGAAGTATAACGGAGGGGGAAGTATAAGTGAGTGGAAGTAGGGAAGTTTAAGTGAGGGGTAGTATAACAGAGGGTGAAGTATAACGGAGGGGAAGTATAAGGGAACGAAAGTATAACGGAAGGGATTTATAAGGGAGGGAAAGTATAAAGGAAAATTTTCCAAGTAATTTTTATTTAAAAAAAAATCAATTACGAACTTTATTTTAAAAGAATAAAAATGTTGCCTTAAAACGTACAAGAAAATACAATAATTTTCTCTGAAATCGCAGGCGATTTTGATTCCACTCTTTTAGATCAATTGATTTCCGGAGGCACCACCATTCATTCCGCTTCACTTGTGAATAGGACAATGATCAATCTTGCCAACGATTTGAACCTTTTTTTCTTTCTCTTTTTTTTAAATAATGGGCCTGAAATTGAAAACTCACTTTTATTATTTAAGGCCTTATAAAGGGTATGTGTAAAATGGAAAGGAATTCTCGTAATCCTAACACGTTGAATCTGTCCGCTAAAAGGGGAGAGGCTTTTAAGTGGATTTCACGAGAGGTCCGTTTAACCTCTTAAGAGCTACATTTCAATTAGTTTGAATCTAGTTTCCATTTAATTTAGAGGAAAAAAGTATTAGATAAAATGAAGATGGGCACAGATGGCGGATATACAAGAAAAGGCTTAAGTACATTCGTTATCGGGGTGGGTCTTTGTTCTAGAATTGGTGCGTGAGCTAATGTACGTTCGTGTAAAGAGAATGGAGGGTTGAAAAGGGAACCCCTCTAATCAAGGCAAGGCAATTACACTGGTCGAAATGTTTTTTTCTTTTTTTAATAGACCCCCTAAAATCCGTGCTCTTTTTTTATTCTTAACCTTTTAACCGTAAAATTGGTTTTTTAAGCGTTTTAAAAACGGAGGGTAAAGAAATCTTATGATACGTCTTAACTTGATAAGCCAATCGGCTCAGAAACCCCAAAGCCTTCCTTTACAAAAGATAAGTAGTTATTTCAGCTTCCCTTATCCTTAATACCAAAATAAATAGTTCAAAACTTTATATCGAAAGCGGAAACGTGTTCGTGCGTTTAATATTGATGTCTAAGGTTGATTTAATTACGATGGAAATTAGACATCAAACGAGAATCATGCTAAAGTAATTAGCTACTGATAATTAGGCCTCTCCACGTCGTGGTCGATTAACAAGTTTTAATTGTGCGTGAACAAATAAACCAATGTCAACCATTGGAAAGTTACAAATTTTTTCCCTTAAAAAAGGGGGGGGGGGGGGGAAGTTTTAAAAATTGAGGTTTTGCGAGTTTTCAGGTGCTGGGTTCGAATCCCAGTTATTGGCAATTTTTTCGTCATAAATAAGTTTTGAATAAAAAAAAATGAACCCCATGGTACAGCCGCAAAATTCAGAAATAATAATTTTTTTTCATCGAGTTAGCGCTAATGATTTTGAAATTGCCTTAAAAAACATAAAAAACGACCAATTAGCTTTTTTGTATGATTATTCCATAGGTTTGATTTTTCTGCTTTTTTTTTATAGGTGCTGGGGTTTTTTTTTTTTTTTTTTTTTTGGTGGCCTTGCCAAAGGCATTAGCCAAAAACTCGGGTGCTGGGTTCGAATCCCAGTTATTGGCAATTTTTTCGTCATAAATAAGTTTTGAATAAAAAAAAATGAACCCCATGGAACAGCCGCAAAATTCAGAAATAATAATTTTTTTCATCGAGTTAGCGCTAATGATTTTGAAATTGCTTTAAAAAACATAAAAAACGATCAATTAGCTTTTTTGTAAGGTTTGATTTTTCTGCTTTTTTTTTTTATAGGTGCTGGGTTCTTTTTTTTTTTTTTTTTTTTTTTTTTTTTTTTTTTTTTTTTTTTTTTTTTTTTTTTTGTGGCCTTTCCAAAGGCATTAGCCAAAAACTCGGGTGCTGGGTTCGAATCCCAGTTATTGGAAATTTTTTCGTCATAAATAAGTTTTGAATAAAAAAAAAATGAACCCCATGGTACAGCCACAAAATTCAGAAATAATAATTTTTTTCATCGAGTTAGCGCTAATGATTTTGAAATTGCTTTAAAAAACAGAAAAAAACGATCAATTAGCTTTTTTGTATGATTATTCCATAGGTTTGATTTTTCTGCTTTTTTTTATAGGTGCTGGGGTTTTTTTTTTTTTTTTTTTGGTGGCCTTGCCAAAGGCATTAGCCAAAACTCGGGTGCTGGTTCGAATCCCAGTTATTGGCAATTTTTTCGTCATAATAAGTTTTGAATAAAAAAAAATGAACCCCATGGTTCAGCCGCTAAGACCGCGTAATAATTTTTTTCATCGAGTTAGCACTAATGATTTTGAAATTGCTTTAAAAAACATAAAAACGATCAATTAGCTTTTTTGTAAGATTATTCCATAGGTTTGATTTTTCTTTTGTTCTAATTTTAATACGTTTTGAACGAGGGCATGAAAGCGTATTGATTTTTCCGAAATGGTGAGAGGGATTCTGAAATGTTTCGGTGGTGCGTTAAAATCCACGGTTGAAAAGCTTTTTGTTGTTAAGATAGAAGGTGGCAACGCGTATAAACGGAACACACGTTTGGATAACTTGAAATTTCAGCCTCCGCCGTCGAAAATTTCTCCCGGGAGATGAGCATAGGTAGCACGTCTTTCGAAATCCCCATTAAAGTCCCTCTCATAATCCTTCCAATTAGCTAATAGCACTATCCCGGAGAAAACCCTTCCCCCCTCTCCTTTTCATCTTAGCTACCTCTAATTATATAGGCTGTATAGCGTACAGGGGATGTTGAGTCCCCCCCATTTCCAACCCTCGTTCCGCTTGTTCAATCCTTTCAATGAAGTTCATTTAATTAAAGCGAGTTTCTTTCTCCCTTTTTCGCCCTAGACACCCTTAAAACCTTACAAAGTCGGATTCTACGACGTATTTAGTCAAATACAAAGGCAGTAAACTAACGATTTTCTTTTTTCTAATAAACAAATCAACAACATAGTAGCAAACCTTATATAAAGTACTGGTATGAAGAGCTTCCAACGAAAACTTCCTTAAAGAGAAGTATCTATACATATAGGAGAGGGAAGTATAACGGAGGGGACGTAAAACGTTGGGGGAAGTATATGGAGGGGAAGTATAACGGAGTGGGAAGTATATGGCGGGAGTATAACGGAGGGGAAGTATATGGGGGAAGTATAACGGAGTGGGAAGTATATGGGAGGGAAGTATAACGAAAGGGGAAGTATATGGAAGGGGGAAGTATAAGTGAGGGGAAGTATATGGGAGGGGGAAGTTTAAGTGAGGGGTAGTATAAAAGAGGGGGAAGTATAACGGAGGGGAAGTATAAGGGAACGAAAGTATAACGGAAGGGATATAAGGGAGATATAAGGGAGGGAAAGTATAAAGGAGAATTTCCCAAGTTTGTTTTTTCGAAACATTTTTTAAGTTTATTTTGGAAAAATTGTCCGAGTTTTGTTTTTTTCCCAGTTTTTATTTATTTTTTCGAAAATTTTCCGGTTTTTTTTTTCGAAAAATTTGCCAAGTTCATTTTTTCGAAAATTTGTCAAAGTTTTTTTTCGAAAAATTTTCCGGGTTTCCTTTTCCTTTTTTTCGAAAAATTTTCTAAGTTTTCCTTTTTTTCGAAAAATTTTCCGTGTTTTCCTTTTTTTTTCGAAAAATTTTCCGGGTTTTCCTTTTTCTTTTTTCTTTTTTTCGAAGTGTCAAGGTAGAAATAATGGGCTCTTTGGCCTAGGGATGTGCCTCTCGTAATGGGTAGAAGTACGAAATTTCTTCCTACTAAAAAAAATTAATAATTAAAAAGTGGCCATTTTTTTACACCAAAAATTCTTTAAAAATATAAGGAGTAATTGGTGAAAATTTGGTGAAATCGGATTATCACCGCATACATATCCTCCGCCATTTTTTCGAAATTCAAAAATCGCCCTCGTTACATTCGTCTTCACCGGCTAAAGAAATTTGTGTAAAAATTTGGTGAAAATCGGTTGAAAACTGTGGCCGTAAAGTTTTCCGGAAAAAATGCTACGGACGGCCGGCCGGCACCACGGACAAAGTTGAGATCGGTAAAGATCAATATTCGATTTGACCCTCCGGGGTCTGGAAGACCCCTCCGAAAAACCCGACGTGGATGGTATCACAATAACTTTTTTAAGGAAGTTAAAGATAACGACCTAAATATTTACTTCCTCGAAATAAAAAATGTAGCAATTCAAAGATAAAATGAGAATAAATTACAAAGAGTTTCGAGAACTTGATTAAATTTCACCGAGAGAGATAAAGCATTTGAAATTGAAAGAGAAAACCTCGTTTCCTCGTGTTCAATTAGAATTAAATATGTTATAAAATTCGTTGCTTTTGGTAATTGAAACAATCCTTTATTTCCCTCTTATATTGAAATTTCCTTATTAGTTACGTTAAAGAGGATGGAATATTGTTATAAATTGAGGTAGAAAATCTCTTCTCGTAAGAAGAGTGGCGCGAAAGGCGCTAAGTGGGATTTGCAGATGGCGAGGAGTTTAGCGGAAAGCGAGGAAGTTCAACCACTTTAGGTTAAGTGCCTTTTCAGAGCCGACGCCGCCACTATCAGGGCGAACAGGGTACCCTTCAACCATCGGCCTCGCTTACAATAATCGGTCCGAAACTAAGGAAAACCTCGTCTACAACGCAAATAAAAAAAAAGCTACTTTTTAATAAATACTTTTAAAAACGGAAATGAAAAGAGAACTTTTAATTTATCTGATTCATTTTTTTGTGAGAAATTAATTAAAATAATTTATAAGTATATAAGGAAAGGTAAGAGGGCTCAATTAACTCAAGTGTGTGTCAGAAGCAATGCCTCCCCTTAAACAACTTTTGAACCCTTTAACTATGAACGACTCGCTATTTAATTATCAAACACAAAACCCTTTCTGTTGTTTATTTAAATAATAAACATTAATTATAAAATCCTGTAGAAATGTAATGAAATTAACATTCCCTTGTATAAATAAAATTAAAACTGTGATCGACATTTTGGTTTTTTAAAAGTTGTAAACTGTAAATAAAAAGTATTAAGGGAATAAAACGATTTTATTTATGTTAGTTTATAAATATTTAAATGAAGTATATATAGGAGGAAAGGAGAGACGAAAAGGGAGCCCATGGGTGTCGTACAACGGATCTTGACGTTCCGGAGGAGCATTAACATAGCCCTTGGAGATATGTAGATCACGACCCAGTTTCCGAAAAAAAGCCCGTGCTGAATATTATTTTATTGTTTAATAACCAAAGATGTAAAAACCTACTAAATAAAACGATAAACGGATTTATGTTGTTGAAAATGTATAATTAATAAGTACTGGTTTGAAGAGCTTCCAAAGAAAACTTCCTTAAAGAGAAGTCACAATATAGGAGGGGAAAGTAAAACGGAGGGGACGTACAACGGAGGGAAGTATATGGGAGGGGAAGTATAACGGAGGGGGAAGTATAAGGGAACGAAAGTATAACGAACGGAGGGAAAGTATAAAGGAGGGGGAAGTATAAGGGAGGGGAAGTACAATATAAGGACGGGGAAGTATAAGGGAGGGGAAGTATACGGACGAGGGAAGTTTTTTTTTTTTTTTTTTTTTTTTTTTTTTTTTTTTTTTTTTTTCAAAAAACTTTCCGAGTTTTTTTCCAAAAATTTTGCGGGTTTTCCATTTTTTTTTTTTTAAATTTTCCAAGTTCTTTTTTTCGAAAATTTTTCTAAGTGTCAAGGTAGAAATAATGGGCTTTTTGGCCTAGGGATGTGCCTCTCGTAATGGGTAGAAGTATGAAATTTCTCCCTACTAAAAAAAATAATAATAAAAAGTAGCAATTTTTTTACACCAAAAATTCGTAAAAAATATAAGGAGTAATTGGTGAAAATTTGGTGAAAATTGGATTAACGGTTTAAGGAAGTTAAAAAAAGCAGCTGATATAGAATTTAAAAATGGCGACTTTTTGTGTAAACGTTTCTTGACTTTAAGATCGATGAAAAGTAAGTTCGGTAAACATGAAGAATTAATTTTGATCCTTTTTAGTGAGAAGGTGGGCTCATTCTGATATTCCGAAACCAGATTTCGAATGCCATAGACGTGAATCGACTGAGGACCCTGAAGAAAGCACATGGGAAAATTCATATAACAGAAGGCTTTTTTCATATTTTCCCACAGCAGGTGAGATTCATATTGGCTTTTTCGCGACTGATTTGGTTACAGTTTTATTCACTGGAGGGATGTACGCAGCAAAAACGGTAGTGACGCAACTTTTGGGGTCGATGAGCGCATCAGCGGATGTCCTTGCGATGGCACAGGTCGAACTTAAGCTTGACCTCATTCCTCCAGGGCAGATGCTCACCACCAAATGGCGCGGCAAACCTTTATTCGTCAAACACCGGTAATGAAGGTTGGGGAAAAGAACAGGGTATTCCCCATATTATTTGCGCATTTACTGTATTAGGTGTACAAAATGACTCAGCCACAGGGAAAATTTGAATTTTGTAGATTTTAGCCGATTTTCATTTTGTACACCTAGTAGTTCATTTTTTCAAAATTTTAAACATTTAAGGCGTTAAAGTCCATCAAAAGTTGACCTTCTCCGTGTAAGAAGGTTATTGAAGTATAACCATTAGAAGGTTAATTTTTAAAGGCTTGTAAATCGTAAACCGTTACAGATATTGAAAAAATGCACTAAATAAAATCTGTTGGAAATTTAATTCTCTTTAATTTTATTCTATTCATTTTTTCTCTAGGGCGCACTGTTTTCAAGATAAATTTATTTAAAAAAAATTATTTTCCGAAAATGGTGCATCCTAGAAAAAATAATTAAGTACAAATTTATAGAAAATTCAATTTCCTACAATTTTGTACACCTAATATTATTCAGATTTGAGCCGTGTGTACAAAGATTTCAATTATTTTTTGTTCATAGACTACCTCAAGAATGGGACAAAGAACGTGAGACGCCATTGTCAATGTTGAGGGACCCGGAAAGGGACGAAGACAGAACCAAAAAACCCGAATGGCTTGTCGTCATCGGAGTTTGCACACATCTAGGTTGTGTACCTATCTCAAATGCAGGTAAAATTTTTTCTTCAAATATTGCAAATAATTTTTTAGGAGATTACAACGCATTTTACTGCCCTTGTCATGGATCTCATTATGACCATTCAGGGCGTATAAGGAAAGGGCCCGCTCCGACCAATTTGGAAGTTCCTAAATACCAATTCATCAATGACAACACGATTCTAGTAGGATAAAAATTTTATTTACAGACATTATTATTTTCTATCTGGAATTTTTTTCAATCTTGGAGGTTTTTCTTTTAGTGAAAAGTCAATAATAAAATTAGAAGACGATTTGTTCCTTGTGATTGAAAAAAAAGAATCAACAGGTGGTCGCCATGGAGACTATCAAAGTCAACGATTTTATAATCCAGAAGTCCAGATTTCCTCGGGCGTTTTTACCTTATCGAGTAAAATAACACACTGTTCTCAAACAAAAGGCGTAAAAAAAAGGAGTTTTTCCCTCTTTCTCATTTTCCATTTATAGGAAAGCTTTTCATTTCCCACGCACGAGTTTTAGAGCGTAAATATTGTGATTTCATAGTAGACTATGAATGAGACGTTTTTGATCTTTGGGAAAACTTTGGAGCGTTTTGAATGTTTAAACGTGTTTTCGGAAAGGGCGGGAGTTCGTGCATGATTGACTAATTATTCCGAAGGGTTACGAGTTTTCTGCAGGCCCAGAGGGGACGACGAGAAAAGGGCCGAAACCCCCACTCCACAAAGCCGATCATTCATTCAACATTTTCAAATATACATCGCCCGTCTTAATCCGACTAATGTGGGAGTCTCCCATCTCCTGAAATATTCAGAATCAGATCTTTGACGGCTGTCACAATCAAAACACGTAATGATCAATTCAAGAATCCCGGAGAACTTCGCAAAATGGAAGTCCAGATTTACATTCATATTTTATAAGAAACGATTTCACCCCTCACTCCCGGGAAAAATTCAATAAACGGATTGAAAACCTTTTCTCCGGAATTTAAGTTAAGATTCCTTTCTTGAAAATTTGTTTGTCCTATTCTACTTTTTTCTTTCCGAATAAAATCATCCAATATCCGACATTTTGCAAAAAGAATTTTTTTTAAACAAAACGAGATTTCTTTAATTTCCTAACATAAAAGACACTTGAGAAAATGACATTTATTAAAACGCATTTATCAAATTATCTATTAATCATTCCTCCCTTTTAATAAAGAAAAAAAATTTCTTTTGCTATTTAATATTCATATTTTGTAGCTGAGGAGAGAAAAAAAATGAGAAAACCACCACTCAGCGGGCTTTTAAAGAGGAATCTAGGTCGAGTAGTTTTCTTCATACGGTTCTCATTTTTATGCAAAACCATTAACGTTTTATATTATCCTTTCGCT
The DNA here is from genome assembly GCA_014119065.1 of Orius insidiosus. Taxonomy (NCBI): domain Eukaryota; kingdom Metazoa; phylum Arthropoda; class Insecta; order Hemiptera; family Anthocoridae; genus Orius; species Orius insidiosus. Next base: position 53,949 of record JACGAQ010000479.1, read on the forward strand.
TCAATTGTTCTGGTTTTAATATACTTAGAATTTTTACGATGTATTATAAAAAAAATGTTTATTACCCTATAACTTTATTTTATTCTCATGTACGGTCGTGTGCGGGACGTGTAAGGCTGGAAACATGAATAAGGAATTTTTATGCTTACAAAAATTTTTAATTCAGCGATTTATTCAAAAAATTTTGACTCTAAACCCTGTAGCGTTTAAATAAGTATTAGGTATACAAAATGAAACTCAGCCACAGGGTAAATTTGAATTTTGTAGATTTTAGCCGAGTTTCATTTTGTACACCTAGTAGTTCATTTTTTCAAAATTTTGAATATTTTAGGCGTTAAAGTCCATCAAAAGTTGACCTTCTTCGTGTAAGAAGGTTATTGAAGTATAACCATTAAGAAGGTTAATTTTTAAAGGCTTGTAAATCGTAAACCGTTACAGATATTGAAAAAATGCACTAAATAAAATCGGTTGGAAATTTAATTCTCTTTAATTTTTATTCTATTCATTTTTTCTCTAGGACGCACTGTTTTCAAGATAAATTTATTTAAAAAAATTATTTTCCGAAAATGGTGCATCGTAGTAAAAAATAATTAAGTACAAATTTATAGAGAATTAAATTTCCTACAATTTTATTTATTAGCACTATTCCCCTCACTTCTCCCAGACCGCTCCCAGCGGCCAGCAAAGTACAGAAAGCGACGAGTGATGCGATCATCACGTAGTTCATTTCTTCCCCAACAGATGGCCAGTTTTTGCATGACTCTCGCCACGGGAAGCCAAGATATTAAATATCTTAGAGAGATAGAGAGTCTTCCCGCTGGGCAACTATAGTCGCCTGCAGTCTCGAAAGGGTTAAAAAAGAAGGACTGAGCTGTATTTTAAATGCGCCTAATGAGATCATAATTAACAGTATCAGTTACGAAAATGATTTCTATGGCCACTGGTTTTTGTTTTAAACCACAGAGTAAAAGAGGAAGGACATCGTTATATCCTGTGGACGACGTTAATTAAAGGGACAAGACTAATTAATACCAACCACGATATTGTTATCCTTTCCCTAGTTGACAGTATGATTCTTTTCCAAAATCCAGGCTTGACAACCTTAATCCTTATATGAAAATTGTCATTTGTGGACTTGTATATTTTTTAGCTTTACAAGTGAGGTTAAAAATAAATAAAGTCTAAAGGGCGTTGAGACAATAAATGTTCTCTCCTTAATCTTCGTTTTTTTTTTTCTTTTTCGCTTGACATAAGAAGAAAAAGGATGAAGATTGAATGAGCCTTTTTCGACAATAGGGGCGCCATACGTCTTCTGATCGTAAACATATGTGACCTCTTTTTATTACCCAGACTTAAGTTTTTATGTCTTTATTTTTCACAGAATATCCAATGCCATCAGTTCAATAAAGCAGTTTCTTGAGCATTTTCAAAAATATAAGGAAGCTGGAGGGTGCAATCCTTGAGGTCATGAGGCTTTTGTATTTATTTAAACAAAACTTCTTTACTTCCTTAAAGAAGTTATTGTGATACCCTCCACGTCGGGTTTTTGGGGAAGGGTCTTCAGACCCCGGAGGGTCAAATCGAACATTGATCTTTACCGATCTCAACTTTGTCTGTTGTGCCGTCCGGCCGTAGCATTTTTTTCCGGAACACTTTACGGCCACAGTTTTCATCCGATTTTCACCAAATTTTCACACTTTCTTTAGCCGGTGAAGAAGAATTTCGAAAAAATGGCGGAGATATGTCCGTCTGAAATTTTAAAAAATTCGCTGCAGCCGAAACGTTAATCTGATTTTCACCAAATTTTCACCAATTACTCCTTATATTTTTTAAGAATTTTTGGTGTAAAAATTGCCACTTTTTAATTATTAAATTTTTTTTAGTAGGGAGAAAGTTCATACTTCTACCCATTACGAGAGGCACATCCGTAGGCCAAAGAGCCCATTATTTCTACCTTGACACTTTAAAAAATTTTCGAAAAAAAAAGAACTTACAAAATTTTTCAAAAAAAAAAGTTAAAAAAGCGCAAATATAAAAAAAAAACCCGGAAAATTTTTCGGAAAAAAAACTCGGAAATTTTTGTAAAAAAAAATCTTTGAAAATTAAAAAAAAATCTCGGAAAATTTTTCGAAAAAAAAATTAAAACTTCTCTTCTTTATTCTTCCTCCTCCTTTATACTTTCCTTCCCTTCGTTATCCTTTCGTTCCCTTATACTTCCCCCTCTGTTATACTTCTCCTACCATATACTTCCCTCCCCCCGTTTTACGTCCCCTCCGTTATACTTCCCCTTCCTATATACTTCCACCTCCCATACATATACTTCCCCTCCTATATTATTACTTCTTTTTAAGGAAGTTTTCGTTGGAAGCTCTTCAAACAAGTACTTTTTTTTCCATAAACACCATGTTTAGAGAGTATAATGACTTGAAGTAGATACAACGTATTTACAACCTTTCATAATCTAAAACATTTCAAAACCCTAAAATAGCGATTATTAACTTTTCTGGAACACCCTTTGCTCCGTAACGGTGAGTTTGCCAGATGATCTTTCCTCCCTGAAGTTTTAATCGGGGAAACTTGACTAGAACTTAAAACAGGATAAAGTCGTTGAAATTCGAACAAAAGATTTCGACCCCCTTCCACTTTTTTAACTTAACAAGATATCGGGAGGGAGGAGCCCATTAATTGTACCGGAAACGAGGTCGAAAACGCACATTATTCCAAGGCTCTCATTAAACCGTCAAAGTTCTAAATAAAAGCTTTTGATTTTTAAAGAAAAAAAGGTGGTCTTTACCAAAAAAGATTTTACGAAGATAAGTCATCAGCGGATTTTTTCAAGGGGGAAAAACAAGATTGGGATGGATTCGTTTGGAGATATCGCAGCCTAACCTCCATTACCTTTTGTGCCCCAAGCACTCCCTATAGTTCTATCTCGTAAATCAAAACTTTTTTTTTCCTCCCCTCTTTTCGTCGCAAACAAAAGCCTTGACCTCGATTTTTTCCCCTTTTCTGCTGACAATAATATCAAGACTTATCAATATTTTTCTATTTAGGTAAGTAGGTTCTCTACCAAGAAATCTCCAACAATCTTTAATTGATTAAAAATAATTTCATGATGTTGGAAAGAATTTTTGTTTTCTTAACAAAAGTTTATGTTTACCAAGCGAACAAAACTCGTTGGCGTCGAGTTTCTCCCCCGATGTTATTTAGAGTTGGCAGTAAAACATTTCTGGAAGCCGATGTAAGAGGCAGCCCGAGGAATTATGGCCGAGAAAAGGTTCAGTCTTTTCCTTTTAGCACAGCTGCCGTTCCCTAACGGCATTGTCCTATTTTGTTCGGAAAATATCTAAATACCGAGAATAACAAAACTTCAAAAAGTTAACCGATCATTGAAGAAGAAACCACTTTTTTTATTGCCTTTTTTTTCGCTAATGCCCGATACATTAGCTTAATGCAGACACTTTATAAGCATTAGGCCCTCCCTTCAATTTCAGGCGTTTACCCATCGTCTAATTTTATCCATTTTAGGTTGTTCGATTTTCTATAAAGAAAAATGTTTTTATTCAAGAAAAATTTATTATTTACCCTGAAAAGGATTTCAAGAAATTATTTTATCAAAAGAGTTTTTATTTAACCAATAAAAAGAGACTGAAACTACAAAAAAGATATTAAATCCGATTATTTAGAGAATTTTTTTTAAAATAAATATTTAAATAAAGATGGAGAAAACCAGGGTTTAATTTTATGAACAAAATTAAAAAATTCGATAAAACGAGTTTGTATTTAAATTTATGAGTGTTTAATAAAACTAAAAGATAAAAGAGTTTTTTTCCTAACCACAGTCAATTTTTTGTAAATTGGGAGCAAATTCAAAAACTTAAAATTACGTTTTTTAGCTTTGTTTAGTTCTGAATTGCAGCACAATCTAAAAAAAATTTAAACCAACAACTTTATCGTAAAATTTGAGCATATAACTTGCAACTCTCAAACCAACCAATAAATTAAATTAAATTTAAGGGGATATGAGGGTTTTAAGTTGGTTGCTTTGTACATATTTCGTTGTGAGCAACGGTTTTCGGTTTTTTCCCTTCTATCTTGGAAACCGTCGCTCAAAACGAAAAAATGTCCTAAGTAAAAGTTGTAGCTACGGAAATTTACTACATAAAATATCTTATTGGTTTTTTCCGTCAGAGCAATATTTTAGGAGATATAAAGGTTTTAAGTTTTCAGACAGGCTCTGTAGGATTATTAGTTTTAACCTCATAACTCCTTAAATATAGCTCTTACGCAAATAATGAATAAAGAAATTTTTGTAGGAAATCTTTGTACCTACAACTTTTACTTAAGACATTTTTTCGTTTTGAGCGACGGTTTCCGAGATAGAAGGAAAAAACCGAAAACCGTTGCTCACAACGAAAAATTTGCAAAGCAACTCACTTAAGAACCCTCATATCTCCTTAAGTATTGCTCTGACAAAAAAACCAATGAAGTCTTTTTTGTAGGGAATTTCCGTAGCTACAACTTTTACTTTGGACGTTTTTTGGTTTTGAGCGACGGTTTCCGAGATAAAAGGGAAAAACCGAAAACCGTTGTTAACAACGAAAAATTTGCAAAGCAACCAACTTAAATACTTCCATATATCCTAAAGTATTGCTCTGACGGAAAAACTAATAAGATATTTTATGTAGTAAATTTCAGTACCTACAACTTTTACTTAGAGCATTTTTTCGTTTTGAGCGAGGGTTTCCGAGATAGAATGGAAAAACCGAAAACCGTTGTTAACAACGAAAAATTCGCAAAGCAACTCACTTAAACCATCATACCTCCTTAAACAATAAAAAGAGACTGAAACTACAAAAAAGATATTTAAATTAAATCCGATTATTTAGAGAATTTTTTTTAAATCAATATTTAAATAAAGACGGAGAAAACCAGGGTTTACCAGAGTGAATCTGGTTTAATTAAACATACCAAAGGACTCGCATGTGGCCTCATGGAATTCAAGTCGCTAAAAGCCAAAAGGATCTTAATTAACTTAAAATAATTTAAATACCCCCGTTTTAAAGAAAAAGCGCGAATTCAAATTTCGAGAATGTGATGAGTTGCAAGTTGAGGGAACGTCGGAAACAGTTTAACTCGGGGCGTGCGAAGGTGGCTCATGAACTCAAGTTTAACTTGTTATAGATAAACCGTGCACACTTTACGGAAACTTAAGTTTACAGCTAAGTTTACAGCTTCCCTTTCTAATATTTTCCCTTGTTACGTCGATACAATAAAAGGCCTTTAGTCAATCTTTTGAAGAGGGAAGCTTTCAGAAGCAGACGTAAAAGCTTAAAGAGTAATAAACGCTTTTTATTCAGAGATCCATAATTGAAAATAATCAAATACATCTTTTTTTTATCGGAAAATCGTTACTTTTCTTTATAGGGTTAATCCTGCAGGGAAGTCCGTATGGAAGCGAGTCACGTCTTCTCCGCCTATTCTCGGGTTTAAATTAATTTTAAACGGCTCCGGCCAGCTAAGACTATCTCAACCGTGAGCCCTACACCCTGATGAATATTCAAAAGGGAATAAATTTTCCCCGATATTCTTGTTTCCTGAAGACCTTGCATATGTACAAACAAAAACGATAACAAAAAAGTTTTCACATCTATAAAATAAAGGATTTTGTCATTATTTTAAACTTGTAACCGGTGTTTGTGACAGCTTTTGAATTTATTTTTATACTTTAAAGCATAAAAAAAAATTTAAAATTTATAACAATTAAAAAAGTATTAAAGTAAAAGTTTTCAAATCCTTCTAACTCTTTGAAACTTTTTTTGTGGGGAGACTCAAACCGAATAACCATCAGAAAAAAAACTTTCTTTTTAAACTTGGATTAAGGAATTTGTTAAAAAAAATTTTTTTTTCTTAAAATGAACGACTGTTGAAATATGTAGGAAGCATCCCAGTTTAGCCGTGTCCGCAGAACACGGGTTGCGCCTTTATCCACGGAGATAGCGAAGGTATCGTGCAATGGGGTGTGAAGGAAAGCAATCAAGTGTAGAATCGATTCATGGGCGAGGGGTAAAAACCAATCCTTTTTCAATAGATCAAATAACACATTCGCGTCCGACCGCTTGTAACCTCTTATCGTGAATTTCATCACAAAATTACGCTTCGGCTGTATTTCAAAATAGAAGTTTTATCTCATTTTCATTAAAACAATGGGGATGATAAGTTTAATTATTTAACAGGCGAAACTTATTAAAATTAGACAAATACGTATAGGTTATCAAAGGGAAAACAGACATTCAATGAAACCCCTCAGTTAATATCAGATAATCCCGACGTGTGATTATTTTTAGGTTGACTTTCAATTAAAGTTTTTTTGTATTTAAAAGGGATTTTTAATAATCCACTATAAAGTCAACGTTTGAACTTTTAAAAACTGTGCTGCGGCCAAACCATTCGTCTGATTTTCATCAAATTTTCACCAGACATTTTTCATATTTTTTATGAAATTTTAGAAGTAAAGAATTTTTTAAAAAAACGTCCGAATAGTCACCTCCCTAACATCCAATTAACAGTACTTGTTTGAAGAGCTTCCAACGAAAACTTCCTTAAAGAGAAGTATCTATATAGAAGGGGGAAGTATAACGGAGGGGACGTAAAACGTAGGGGGAAGTATATGGGAGGGGAAGTATAACGGAGTGGGAAGTATATGGGAGGGGAAGTATAACGGATTTTTTTTTAATTTTTTTAAGTGTCAAGGTAGAAATAATGGGCTCTTTAGCCTAGGGATGTGCCTCTCGTAGTGGGTAGAAGTACGAAATTTCTCCCTACTAAAAAATAATTAATAATTAAAAAGTGGCAATTTTTTTACACCAAAAATTCTTAAAAAATATAAGGAGTAATTGGTGAAAATTTGGTGAAAATCGGACCAATGGTTAAAAAATTATTATTTTTTTTAGTGGGGAGAAATTTGATACTTCCAAACCTTGCGAGAGGGACATCCCTTGGGCAGGAAGCCCATCATCAAAAATATGTGATTTTATACTTCCCCCTCCTTAACTTCCCCTCCTTTATACTTCCACCTCCTAAAACATTTCCTATTTTATACTTCCCCTTCCTTAACTCTCTCCCCTTTTTAGTCCCCTCTCTTTAAGGAAATTCTGGATGGAAGCTCTTCAAAGAAGTACTTTTAGATTGGAAGTCGGATTTTAAGAAACGAATAAAAATCTCAAAAGTGTTTACTTTTTCAATTATTTTTATATCGATGAAGTTGTCACTTTTGGTGCTAAAGCTCCTTTTCTGTTAAGGGAAACGAAGGACAATGGTTGGAGGAGACTAGGGTGGAAATTAAACGAGATAGCTTGCTCCATATCTCTGACGGTGTTGTCTGATAGTCTGGAGAGCCCCCGGGACTCCCACCCTCCGAACCTTTTCCCCCTCACCCGCCATTGAGGAGAACCAACACCGATAGAGAATCAATTCCATCCTGTCAAACTGATAACGCTCTCTCTCCCTCGGAAAAAGCGAGAAAATTTTTTTTCCTATGTTTTAAAAAATCCCGAACAAGGTTTGTCCATCTGGCAATTAGCATTGTACAAGGAGAATCCTTCAGAGGTAAATGAATCTATTCCTAAACCCATTTAGACAATGTCATTAACATGTGATCAATTAAGCTCCCATCTATAACGTCCATTACAACATCACAAAGGAGTCCAAAAACAGCTTTACAAAGCTTAAACCAATCAAATTTAATCTAAACAAAGTTCCGATAAAAATAAAATTAACTTAACAACCTAATTTCCGCTTACTTAAAGACTGAAAGAAAAAAAAATTAAACGGATTAAAATTGAATAAATTGTCCTTTATTTACATACTAATTAATACCGATCTTTGTTGAAATTAGAGACATCGAAAAATTGGATAAAGGAGGTTTAAAGTTTTTTTTCCCTCTCTCCAATTTTTTTAATTAAAACTCTTATCTTTTAGATTTTTTTCCCTTTGCTAATTAAACAATTATTTCTGTGTAAAAATAAACGTTTTTAAACCGGAGAGGCCGAGAAAGCTTGTAATGAATGTTTTGATAAATGCAGAAGCCCGTGGGCAAAAGCCGTGATAAATATTCCGCCTATCTTGGCATCCCCTCCGTTAACACAGTAACCTACTTTCGGCTCAAATTTTAAACAGACATAAATCCGGGTATTTGAAGTTTAACGAGTTCAGAAAAAAGGAGATAAAATGATATAGTAAAAAAACAAGTTTTCTAAAGCCACCGGCTTTATGAAATAGGAATATTTTGATGGAAGGAATATTTTTCTCACAAAACTTTTAGGAAAAACGTTTCACGTAATGATTCACATTCCTATTCAGCGTTTTTTGCTCCACCTTCACAAAGAAATCCCACCTAAAAAAGGTCCCTAACGAAAAAAAACTAAAATCAGATTTTTTAGACCCAGGACAATCTACTTTCGTGCTATGGAGATATTTGGAGTAAACGAGCAGCTCCCAACCCATTTTCCGTTGGGATAAAAATGGACGTTTTTTTTCTCCCCAGGATGAGAAAAATGAGAAAAGTTGAGTTTGACACATGAGGCACACGAGGGGCGGTAAGTTTGCTTTTAATACTATAAGACTTCCGTGGTTTAAATTTTTTATCCGACACCCCCGGAATTCAACTTTTATACCTAATTTAACTTTCTCCCTTTTATTTCTCTTTAAATCGAATTCCAATTTTATATTACTCCAGAGATTTCAGGACTATTCCCGAAGTTATGCTAAACTATGGATATTATCTTGAACAAGGTTTTATATACCCCCTTTCAACCACATATTTCCCATTTTATATACAGAGAATAATAAAATTTTACTGACTTGACCCCGCTTGTTCATGAAGCTCCAGGGCCCGTTTATTATTTTAATTAAATATCAATATTTTCCCTAGCGGTACTTTCAATTAAAATTCTGTGTCCTTTTTCAACCACTAAAACGGAAAAATATTTATGTCAATTATGAGTGATAAAAATAAACAGTTCACGTGCTGTAAGTTGCAGGATGTTCAGAAGGATTTTTAAATTAGAATAATATCCACAAAAATTCATTCCACACACTCCGTGGATTATAAAGTAAAAGTACTGGTTTGAAGAGCTTCCAACGAAAATTTCCTTAAAGAGAAGTAACAATATAGGAGGGGGGAAGTATATGGAAAGGGAAAGTATATAGGAGGAGGAAGTATAACGGAGGGGACGTAAAACGGAGGGGAAGTATATGGGAGGGGAAGTATAAAAGAGGGGGAAGTATAACGGAGGGGAAAGTATAACGGAGGGGGAAGTATAAGGGAACGAAAGTATAACGAAGCGAGGGAAAGTATAAAGGAGGGGAAGTATAAGGAAGGGGAAGTTTTAATTTTTTTTCGAAAAATTTTCCTGGTTTTTTTTCTTTTGAAAAGTTTTCTAAGTTTTTTTCGAAAATTTTCCGGATTTTCCTTTTTTTTTTTTCTTGAAAAAAAAAATCGAAAATTTTTTAAGTGTCAAGGTAGAAATAATGGACTCTTCGGCCTAGGGATGTGCCTCTCGTAATGGGAAGAAGTATGAAATTTCTCCCTACTAAAGAAAATGATTAATTAAAAAGTGGCAATTTTTTTACACCAAAAAGGTCAGCCGGTTCAGCCGCAGCGAATTTTTTAAAATTTCAAACAGACATATCTCCGCCATTTTTTCGAAATTTAAAAATCGCCCTAATTACATTCTTCTTCACCGGCTAATGGAATTTGCGTGAAAATTTGGTGAAAATCGGATGAAAACTGTGGCCGTAAAGTGTTCCGGAAAAATGCTACGGACGGCCGGCCGGAACCACAGACTAAGTTGAGATCGGTAAAGATCAATATTCAATTTGACCCTCCGGGGTCTGGAAGACCCCTCCCCAAAAACCTGCCATGGAGGGTATCACAATAACTTCTTTAAGGAAGTTAATGAAAAAATCAATTTATGAAATTTGTGTATAGTTTTGGTATAAAATTTTGGGTGAATTTTTATGAAAATAGAGAGCTTATAAAATTATCTTTAAGGGGGAAAAGGTGTAATCGTGGGTAAAAATTGCTTAGTTGAGAAAAAAAAGATAAGAACGACAAAAAAGTCAAAAGGTGGTTAAAAAAGGTTCTGACCCTGCCAGCGATATAATCTGCTTAGTTGATGGTTTTAACTTACAAGGGTGGTAACCTTAGAGGAGGGTGAGTCGTTGGAAAATCTTCCTCGGGGCAATTGAACCTTACCTTAAAATGGAAGATCAAGTCCTTACCTAGAAAAAAAGGAAAAAAATGAGAATTTAACAATGAAAAAAGGTTCGTCGACTAATTTCTACGCTTCGAGCTTTATTACATTTAATTTCCAGCGAATCAGAGTGAAAAGGTTGTCGAGGTGGGGGTGGGGACTTGTTTGTGGCTTTGTTAAGCCGCTTCCTTCCTCCGGAAAAGCGCCTCGCGCCACCCGGCTAAACCCCCCTTTTCGGCCCCCGCCGACCGAAACGCGAGGAAATGGGATTCCGTGCTGCATCCTTTAACAGTCTCGTGAATCAATTCAAAACCCTTACTGATTATCGGGCATTAACGACCTCCTATTTCGGCGATTTCAATTTATTTTAAAACCTTTTAAGCGATTTCAAACGTTCACGGTTGAATAAATAAATGAAATTAAAAAAAGGGAAAGAGAAATTACCAAACAGGAAAAGTCAATCTAATACCAAAACTTAATAAACAAAATTCTTCTAAGGACTAACAAAAAATAAAATGCTCCTGAAAGAACACAAAAGACTTTTGAATGAGGTATTTTATCGTTTATCCAAGTTTGAATTTTAAAAAAATGATTAAAAGACAATGGGTTCAACTAATTTGAATAGATTCGTGGGTTTCGCGAAATCCAAGGATTGAACTTTGAAAGACATAAGCTTGTTCAATTCAAGTTTGAAAAGGGATTATTTCACTGTTCGAGTTCCTTCCATTGTTGTTAATTACAATTAGAAAGGAGGGCATCCCTCAGGGTTTCAGTATCTTTAGAAAAGAGGAAATCTGATTAATCTGACTTCCATACGTCACGCTCATTCGATATGACTTCTCGGTTGGATAAAGTTTTAAATACTTAATGAGTAAAATTTTCTTGAAGGGGCTTTCAGATGTCAAATAAATCGCATTAGTTTTGACAAGACTCCGAAAGAGGAAAGATCAGTAAGTGGTTTTGAAATGTTGATGTCCCGGGATTCTGAAAGAGTTGAAGATTCCGAAACTTTCAAGTTTTTCTTTAAAAAAAAAAAAAGTTTTACTTCTGGTTCTGAGGATCAAATAAGAATAGTAATGAATAAGAAATCGAATGAAAATCTGGGAAAAAGAATTTCCCCCCTTCACTTTTTAAACATTAATTCCCCATTTATATTAATAATCCTTGAAAGATAAAATTTTCAACATTTTGAACATGAATAAAAACGTAATTCTTTCTTTTAATATTTATTTTAATTTAACAGGTTTTCTTTAATATTTAACAAAATTTCGAAATCTCTGTGCAAATTACCTCGGGCGATATATTAAAAAAAGGAGACAATGAATCTTACCTCCCTTGGGAGGAAAAAGAGTCGGTAAAACGCAAATTACTTTGAACGTTCGGAATCGGGGGCGGGGTCCATTTTTTCCATTCTTTATTCTGTGCTTTCAAAAATGATGAAAAAAATGTGATTAATGGTGAAAAATAATAAAATTAACACGTAGAGAGTAAGAATTTTAATTTATTTGTTGATTAAAAATCAGCTAATGAGGGAGAGAGAATAAAAACGGATATTTTAAGATTGGTTTCGGTATAATAGACCTCATCAGGTGGACTATTTCCTTATTTTTCATCCTCTCTTCTATTTTACTTAAATACTGTTCTTCCGGCCGTTACGCCGTCGGCCGTCCGTAGCATTTTTCCGGAACACTTTACGGCCACAGTTTTCAACCGATTTTCTCCAAATTTTCACCCGAAATTCATTAGCCGGGAAGAAGAATGTAAAGGGGGCGATTTTTGAATTTCGAAAAAATGGCGGAGATGTGTCTGTTTGAAATTTTAAAAAATTCGCTGCGGCCAAACCGTAAATCCGATTTTCACCAAATTTTCACCAATTACTCCTTATATTTTTAAGAATTTCGGTGTAAAAAAATTACCACTTTTTAATTATTAATTTTTTTAGTAGGGAGAAATTTCATACTTCTTCCCATTACGAGAGGCACATCCCTAGGCCAAAAAGCCCATTATTTCTACCTCGACACTTATAAAAATTTTCGAAAAAAAGAACTAAGAAAATTTATAAAAAAAAAAGTTAAAGAAGCGCAAATTTAAAAAAAAACCCGGAAAATTTTTCGAAAAATAACGCGGAAAATTAAAAAAAAAAAATTCACTCTCTCTATACTATTCCTTCCATATACTTCCCCTTCCTTATACTTCCCCCTCCTTTATACTTTCCCTCCATTCGTTATACTTCCGTTCCCTTATACTTCCCCCTCCGTTGTACTTCCCCTCCCATATACTTCCCTCTCCGTTGTACGTCCCCTCCATTATACTTCCCCCTCCTATATAGACACTTCTCTTTAAGGAAGTTTCGTTGGAAGCTCTTCAAACCAGTACTTTTTTTAGGATTTAGGTAGATTATATTTAATAAAGAACTAAAAAACCTCTTGAAAAGCCAATAAATGGTTAAATTATATAAAATGAAAATCTAGCGTGATTCCTGAGTGTTAGAGATAGAAGATAGGTAGCTGTTGAAAAAAAATCGTTCACGCAATCTGAATCGTTTCAACTTCGATATGGAAGTGTGGGAAACAAATCAATTTATTTCCTCTTTTTTTTTCTTACTCAAGATAGAGAGACGGGGGACGTGAGCGGTGAGCTGAAAAGACGTTTGAAGGGAAGTTTTCTTTCAATCATCCCCCGAAGGGGTGACTCGTTACTTCAGGCTGCATTTCCCGATCGGAAAGTATTGTGACATTTGTTTGCTACTCTAGTTTCCTGAATAAATCACGTTTTTTATCTTCTCTCCAACACTGGGGGGGCTCAAAAAGTCGTGAGGCATCCGACATTAGATTTGCCTTGAAGAAGACGATTTCTCTTATTTTTATTTTCCCCCCTTCTCAAATGTTTACTCACGAAAAATAACTTCCTTTTTATATAAACAGAAAAATTCACTGAAAAAGTTATAAATTAGAAATATTGAAAGAAAAAGTCGATAGTAATTTATGTAGAAAAGAGTTCGTTTTAATCATTAAAACCATAAATCAGTCAAGTTTTCCTCTGGCAATATTTTAAGTTAAAACCGCCCTTGTTGTGACCAACTCTCGACCCTCGCCAACGTACAAAAATGACAAAGTTGATTTATAGCTAAAACATGTGGTTTTTTTTACGTTATTGATTTTGACGGAAAACTCACTGTTTTATTTTTCTCTTGAGCAGATTCAACTTTTCAGCCCCCCTTTTTGTTTTACCTTTGTCGATTAATCAAACCTTATTAAAGGGTGGTTTTTAGAGCCGAGATTGGCTTCTCTTGCGTGACGGGAAACCATAAATGCTTTTCCGAGTTTTTTTCCCTTCCTCCCCTGACCTCTTTTATAACATCGCCCTCTCAATTATTAAAAAAAATTCACACGAGTGTTTGCGGCCGTGGGTTTTAATAAAGACCGCAAATCGAGTGCTATATTAAAAACGTCTTAAGTTTTTAATTAAAAACATTTTTTTTATTCAATAAACGGAATAATGAAAATTTAGTGATCCATAAGTGAAGCGATTTTGATCGGAGTCTATCGATTGACCAGGTTTAATACGTTGGCGGTTTCCTTTGCACTAAAGGGAGCCCCTCGCCTTCGTGTCTGGAAGCTAAAAGGCTTATTAGGGAAAGGGAAAGCGTCATTATCTGAGAAGCCAAGTATATAACTAAGCCGACCGTGCCAAAGTACATTAGAAGCGGAGAGCCTGGAAACCCTTGTGAACTGAGGCAGTTTACCGATAGCGGTTGAAACGAGGAATCAGTCCGGAACGCTTACCTTATCAGCCCCCTTGAGACCCATTTTCAACCTAAAAATGTCGTTTTTCGAGGGAGAATTTTTTAATTCATAAAAATAATTAGAGTCCCAGAAGAAAAATTGTAGTTTATAGCAGTTGTTCGAACCCAAACTGAAGCAGTTAATTATCGGGGAGGCCGTGGTCGGGGGAAGCTTTAGTTCTAAAGTAGACCAGCGTGCGGCATGGGATTTTCCTCCCAAGTTGTTTCTATCCACTTAAAACTCTCGTGGAGACCATTAAGTTTCCAACAATCGCCCTCCAAACAATTCAACGTTTTTACAAAAACCGAACCTTCAGATTATTTAACAACAAAAAATAACTGCGATAAAATAGAAGATGCAAGGCACGTAGGGAACCACGGAATTCCGGCTGACTCGGAATCCGGCTGAAAAAACCTTCCCTTTTTTTTCTTCTTTTTTCAATTCCGACCCTTGTTTGCGAGACTATTTGGAGTATTTCATTTAAAAGAGGTGAATAAAATGGTAGTAGCGACGGCTGCTGAAGGCCGCGCCGGAGGGGGGCCGAAGGGAGTCGGAATTGTTTTGGAAGGATCGATTCCGGGGTGGCTTGCATTAGTCCCAGATACTCCCCTACTCGGATAGTTAGACCCAACAATTTCACAAACTCGTTTCAATTCTCGTTTTCAACCTAGAGAACATAAAAAATGTTTCCCAGTTTCAATCTCATATTTGAAATTTCCACCCTTTTGCCAGCCATCAACAAAAGATGTCGCTAAAGTAATCTTGAGGAGCCAGATTTTCTATTTAGGAAAGCATTTAGAGACACCCCGATTCCCAAATATTAGGTGTACAAAATGAAACTCAGCCACAGGGTAAATTTGAATTTTGTAGATTTTAGCCGAGTTTCATTTTGTACACCTAGTAGTTCATTTTTTCATAATTTTGAACATTTTAGGGGTAGTCCATCAAAAGTTGACCTTCTCCGTGTATGAAGGTTATTGAAGTATAACCATTAAGAAGGTTAATTTTTAAAGGCTTGTAAATCGTAAACCGTTACAGATATTGAAAAAATGCACTAAATAAAATCTGTTGGAAATTCAATTCTCTTCAATTTTTATTCTATTCATTTTTTCTCTAGGACGCACTATTTTCAAGATAAATTTATTTTAAAAAAACTTATTTTCCGAAAATGGTGCATCCTAGAAAAAAATAATTAAGAACAAATTTATAGAAAATTAAATTTCCTACAATTTTTATTTATTAGGTGTACAAAATGAAACTCAGCCACAGGGTAAATTTGAATTTTGTAGATTTTAGCCGAGTTTCATTTTGTACACCTAATATGTTCACTATGGGATGCTTTTTAGGCTGAAATGGCGTGAAGGCATTTTGTTGGTTTTTCCCGTCGAAAAGTAATCGATTCGAAACGGCGATGTGATTTCATTATTCTCGCTCTCAAACTCCCATTGCTTCCTTAATCCTCCCTGTAAACACAGAAACCAGGGGAACATACACAATGCCTTACCCATCAAACGGATTTACCTTTAAAGCATTAATCGCCTTATCTATTCCCTCCACTTGAAACCAACCCTTTTTTCTCTCAAATTTTAGCCCTTAATGGATTTTGACCGCAGGCTTAAATAAAAAAAAGAAGCTAAAATTTTTCGTTTTGTACAATAGCACTTATCTTGAAGGAAAATCATTTTCGAAACGTTTTCAAGGGCCTTTTAGCCCCTTTTCGCGAAATGAAATGACGTGAAACGACAAAGGGGAGCGGCCGCTTCTTTAATCGTGCCATTCAGAAAAGACGCTCGATTCTAACACGACTCATTGTTTCTTATTTAATTGCTCTCACTTTTCATTCCTCTCCTCTAAACAACTTTATTCAACGTCTCATCAGTTTAAAACCAGATCCGTTTTAAATCACTTGTTTCTCAAGGGTTGATTTCACTAATAAAGATGAGAAAGTCCCTCTCTACTAACGTTCCCTGTTTTACCTTAATCTTACCAATAAAGAATACAATCTTGAGTGCTTCGTTTAGCTAACGAGTCTTTCAAAAGAATTGTTTTGTAAAGAATGAGATAAAAGTTGAAGAATCTCGAAAAATTGCAAAATCTCTGCCCTGATCAAACTCTAACAGAGGTTAACTCTTTGAGGTTATGAGCGGGAAACTAAGAGAGAACTAAGTAGGGGGCGCTTGTGTTCCAGTTTTGAGACTACGAAAACTTTCAAGATTAATCAAAAGTTATTCACGTGTTGGGTTTCACTTCTAGTTATCCCAGAATTTTTTAAAGAAGGAAGTTAAAATGATACTCGCACAGACGGATTTTGGAAATCCGATTAGGGTTAAATGAATAGAGAAAATCCCAGGTTAAAAGAAGACTTTTTAAAATAATTTTTGTTATTGTGGCTCCCGCCAGTGTTGGGCGTAATCGTAATCGCAATTACGATTACGATTGTAATCGGAAGTTTCTTAATTACGATTACGATTACAATTATAATCAATTGCATTCGTATTTTTTTCTGCAATTACGATTGCAATCGTATTTTTTTTACGATTACAACCGTTATCGTATTTTTTTTTCTGCGATTACAACCGTAATCGTATTTTTTTTCTGCGATTACAATCGTAATTGTATTTTTTTTCTGCGATTACCATTGTAATCGTATTTTTTCTGCGATTACAGTCGTAATCGTATTTTTTTCTGCGATTACAGTCGTAATCGTATTTTTTTCTGCGATTACCATTATAATCGTATTTTTTTCTGCGATTACAGTCGTAATCGTATTTTTTCTGCGATTACAGTCGTAATCGTATTTTTTTCTGCGATTACAGTCGTAATCGTATTTTTTTCTGCGATTACAGTCGTAATCGTATTTTTTTCTGCGATTACAGTCGTAATCGTATTTTTTTCAGCGATTACAGTCGTAATCGTATTTTTTCTGCGATTACAGTCGTAATCGTATTTTTTTCTGCGATTACGGTCGTAATCGTATTTTTTTCTGCGATTACGGTCGTAATCGTATTTTTTTCTGCGATTACGGTCGTAATCGTATTTTTTTCTGCGATTACGGTCGTAATCGTATTTTTTTCTGCGATTACGGTCGTAATCGTATTTTTTTCTGCGATTACGGTCGTAATCGTATTTTTTCTGCGATTACGGTCGTAATCGTATTTTTTTCTGCGATTACGGTCGTAATCGTATTTTTTTCTGCGATTACGGTCGTAATCGTATTTTTTTCTGCGATTACGGTCGTAATCGTATTTTTTTCTGCGATTACGGTCGTAATCGTATTTTTTTCTGCGATTACGGTCGTAATCGTATTTTTTTTCTGCGATTACGGTCGTAATCGTATTTTTTTCTGCGATTACGGTCGTAATCGTATTTTTTTCTGCGATTACGGTCGTAATCGTATTTTTTTCTGCGATTACGGTCGTAATCGTATTTTTTTCTGCGATTACAGTCGTAATCGTATTTTTTTCTGCGATTACAGTCGTAATCGTATTTTTTTCTGCGATTACAGTCGTAATCGTATTTTTTCTGCGATTACAGTCGTAATCGTATTTTTTCTGCGATTACAGTCGTAATCGTATTTTTTTCTGCGATTACAGTCGTAATCGTATTTTTTTCTGCGATTACAGTCGTAATCGTATTTTTTTCTGCGATTACAGTCGTAATCGTATTTTTTTCTGCGATAATCGCATTTTTTTCCAGCGTTTACGGCTCGTATATGACATTTTTACTGAGATTACCAGATGTCATATACGAACCGTAAACGCTAACGAAATACGATTACGCCCGTAATCGCTGGAAAAAAATGCGATTACGATTGTAATCGCAGAAAAAAATACGATTATAATGGTAATCGCAGAAAAAAAATACAATTACGATTGTAATCGCAGAAAAAGAATACGATTACGGTTGTAATTGTTAAAAAAATGCGATTACAATCGCAATTGTAATTGTAATTGTAATTAAGAAACTTGCGATTACAATCGTAATCGTAATTGCGATTACGATTACGCCCAACACTGGCTCCCGCAGTTTTCTGAAGGCTTTTTGTTTTCCACCGAAATTGGCCACTGAGGCTGGACGAAATATGTCAAGGAAACATTATATACTTTCAGCTCGTAAAAGCGTATATTAACCACAGGGAGAAAAATTCAATATCAAGTCTGCTGAGCTTTTGGATTTCGTGGGAGAGTGAGGGGGGCCAAATTGGATATCGTCTAATTTCGAGCGTCGGAATTGTCCAAATGCAAACAAAGGAAGTTCGTCAACAAATTCGTTTTTACGAGAGGGGTCCCCAAACTCAAAACCCTAAACACAAAATAGCCCGGCAATCTAATTATACTAAAATCAAGTCTTCACTCAAATTCGTTTGATCCACACGATTCCAGGCGAGAATTGAACAAAAAAAAATTATATTCAGACTCAATTTTCGCCCCGGTTAAGACTCGAGTAGAATCAATTAAAATGAGTAATTAAAGGGAGTGTTTCTCTCTGAGTTCTTGACTTGTCAGATCTGGTTATCCAATTTGCACGAAGTTAAGCCCACCCTACTTTTTTTTCTTCTTCTCCGAATTAAAAACTTTTTTTCCCCTCACCAAAAACCTTCTTTTAATTGATCCAAATCATTTAAATCGTTTACAACCTACATCACACACAGCCCAACAATCCACCTACTCCAGAGAATAAAGAAAAGGTTCAAAAGTGAACGCCTACTGAAGATATTATACTGCGGTACCTTCCCAAAATTAATTCCTGGCTTCGGGCCTACATCGACATCATCCCACGTAGCCCTCATCAATCAAAGCCATTTTGATCCACTAATTTTTTTTGTTCTATATTTAAAAGCAAAAAAGAATTTTACAAAAAAAAGAAGCGAAAACGCCTGAGATAGACAATTTCATGGATCTTCCTTGTCACCTAAATAGGTCAAAAGCACTCCATTCTTGACATCCTTGAAAGTTCATATTAAAAAAATTCAAGGAGTAAAGAAGAATAAAAAATTCACAAGAATATTTTTTTTTGATAATCTCCCTTTTACTTAACTTTTCAAATATTATTTGAAAACATCGTGTTTTTTCGGAAAACGTTTTAAAGGTTAAATGGGAAAATGGGGAAAAAAAGCTTTTGATTTGTGAGATGAAAAACTAGGAAACCTCTAAAAGAAATTTTTATACATTTTTTAGAAAGATTTTTTGTTTGACAAAGGGGGAAAAAAATATTTTTCTGAATTTTTGCTTTGTTTGAGAGTTTTCATGTCGGGTATCAGGGTTGAATATATAGGGGATATATACGTGCACGGAGCGAACTTCCGCTTTCCTCCCTTTATAAAGGAAGTCTCTCCCATACCACCACGAGTTTCCAGGGCGTGAATTCAAAAACAAATTTAATATGATTTTAAAGCCGGCGTATATTTCAAAGCGTTAAAGTTGGCAAAATTGAGTCATATCTTCAGAAAGGCGACGGAATTTTTCGGAATTAATCTCGGCGGGAAAAATAAAAAAGGGACAATAACGTTCGGCTTGAGAGTCCTTTTGTGTACTATCTCAGTTCCACACAAGTTGCCCTTTCATCCCCATATCCTCGTTTTATATAAAATAAATATCGATCGCACTTTTTCTAAGGTTCATTTTTCGATAATAACTTTTAGAAATTCACAAAGTTTTATCTAAATAATGATACTTTCTGTTTGTTTTGAATTAAAACAAGAGTGGCAAAGAGTTCCTCGAAAAAGAAAGAAAAGTAGAAAATGAATAATGCAGAGGAGGGAAGAACCTACTTCGAACTCGAACCTTTTTTTTAGTTTATTTTTAAGGTGGAAACGAAGTGATTTGACAAATAGGTAAGTTTGGATCCGGTTTTTTTTAGTCTCAGAGACAAGTAGTTCTAAAAGCTCAAATTTTATCTTAAAACCTAAATTTTCACTCTCCCTGATAAATTGATAACTAGTCTTTAAACTGGTTTGAAGAGCTTCCAACGAAAACTTCCTTAAAGAGAAGTATCTATATAGGAGGGGGAAGTATAACGGAGGGGACGTAAAACGTAGGGGAAGTATATGGGAGGGGAAGTATAACGGAGTGGTAAGTATATGGGAGGGGAAGTATAACGGAGGGGGAAGTATATTGGGGGAAGTATAACGGAAGGAGAAGTATATTGGGGGGAAGTATAACGGAGGGGGAAGTATATGGGAGGGGAAGTATAAGGGAACGAAAGTATAACGGAAGAGGATGCCTAAGGGAGGGAAAGTATAAAGGAGAATTTTCCAAGTTTGTTTTTTCGAAAAATTTTTGAAGTTTATTTTTCAAAAATTTTTAAAAGTTCTTTTTTTCGAAAATTTTATTAAGTGTCAAGGTAGAAATAATGGGCTCTTTGGCCTAGGGACGTGCCTCTCGTAATGGGTAGAAGTACGAAATTTCTCCCTACTATAAATAAATTAATAATTAAAAAGTGGCAATTTTTTTACACCAAAAATTCTTCAAAAATATAAGGAGTAATTGGAGAAAATTTGGTGAAAATCGGACCAACGGTTCGGCCGCAGCGAATTTTTTAAAATTTCAAACAGACATATCTCCGCCATTTTTTCGAAATTCAAAAATCGCCCTCGTTAAATTCTTCTTCACCGGCTAAAGAATGTGTGACCATATTACCATATTAAAGCAAAACGTCAAAGAAAAAAACGCTGCAGTATGAAGTGGTAAAACGGACCCTTAACCATGAGTTTTTTATATTTTAATAGATCCTCATTAAGGATTTGAGGATAGAAACCCTAAATACTAGGCTATAGTTTCAGGGGATATGAAAAGGAGCCCTTTTTTTCCGGGTATTTTTCTCATTTCTTTCAATCGGAAAAACCTTTTTAACGGGTTTTCAGACTTTTTTTTCTGTTTTTCTATTCACTAATCCAATTTGAAGCGATTCCCTTAGTTTTTCGATCGAGAAACCCGCATTTTTCTTTTTCTCCATTCCTCTCGAGCAATTTACGGGCTAGTGTACGACTCTGCTAAAGACCGTTTTAACGAAGATCAAGTTTCTCCATTTGTTCAGAATAGCCTAAACCGGCAAGACCGTTGAGACTTGAAGTTCAATATTTACGTTTTTTGTGTTAATGTAAAAACCGTGGTAAAGTTTATGTAAAATCGGTTATTGTGTAGATAGAAAACATATTACAGTCGACGAGACACAAACCGAAATGGAATTTGGACGGGCTTAACGTCTTAACATTCCCACCAGGTAAGAAGGATGAAATCCTGAATCTATAAACGAGCCCCTTACCATGTAATCCTCCACCATTTCCATACGCTATTACCGTCGCTTGGCAAGATTCCAGATCAATGTTATCCCTCCTTCCGTAAGTGGAAACGTATGCTAATGAGTTTCAGTTGTAAATTTAAATGAACTCTTTAATTTATTAAATTTTTCTTTTAAAGAATTTTTTTTTTATATTTTGATTAATGGCCTAAAAAGAGCTTTTATAATGACATCTTTCCGCGAGGCGGGGTTATTGATTCAATTAAAACCATTAGCTTTTTATTCCCCCTTTTTCTTATTTTTTCTCTTTAATTGACTCTTTAAGAAAGCAATTTGTTTAATGGCAGATAGATAAAAATATTTTCAACATTTTATTTAAATAATTTATTAGAGAAAAGTGAACAAAATCGAAAATTTAAATTAAAACTTTCTATTTCCCTAATGATTTTCAAAATGTTAGGACTGTTAATTTACCTATTTTATATTTTAAATTGAAAATGTGCCTTTATGAGATTTCTTAATAAAGGGGGAGTTATTTTGTTGAGAGTATTGATCGGAAAATGTTTCATTTTAAACGTAATCAATTGAATTTACGGTAGGATTGAGCTTGAAGGATAAGTTTTGTTTATATACATTACATCGTAGTGCCTTTATACTTATTTGTATGGTTCCCTGGAACAGGATTAGCCCGTGCAAACACTCCCTTCCGCCAAATATTTGCGCCCGAACCCTCCCATAGCCAGGCCACCTTTTGGTCTTATCTCTCTTATCCAACAAGGGTTCTATTTATGTATGCCTCTGTTTTTTAGTTAATTGATTCTTTTAAAAACTCAATAAACTGTAGGAAAAAAAATGAAAATATAGGACTTTTTACTATTAGGTGTACAAAACTAGAAACTCGGCTAAAATCTACAAAATTCAAATTTACCCTGTGGCTGAGTTTCATTTTGTACACCTAATAATAAAAATTGTAGGAAATTTAATTCTCTATAAATTTGTACTTAATTATTTTTTTCTAGGATGCACCATTTTCGGAAAATAATTTTTTTTTTAAATAAATTTTCTTGAAAACAGTGCGTCCTAGAGAAAAAATGAATAGAATAAAATTAAAGAGAATTGAATTTCCAACTGATTTTATTTAGTGCATTTTTTCAATATCTTTAACGGTTTACGATTTACAAGCCTTTAAAAATTAACCTTCTTAATGGTTATACTTCAATAACCTTCTTACACGGAGAAGGTCAACTTTTGATGGACTAAACGCCTAAATGTTTAAAATTTTGAAAAAATGAACTACTAGGTGTACAAAATGAAACTCGGCTAAAATCTACAAAATTCAAATTTACCCTGTGGCTGAGTTTCATTTTGTACACCTAATATTTCATGTTTTTTTATCTGATAAAAGAAATTGGTTTTAAGGATAAACGGCATTAGGAGTGGCTTGAGTGCAGAAAAACCCTTTTGCCTTATGTCCAGGGGATTTTTTTTCCTTTAGAAAAGCTTCCGCCATGTTAAGTTACAAGTTGGCTTACAAGATATTGGTCCGGGGCACAACTTTATTATTGGTCTTGCCCATCTGTGACCCTTTGTTGCCCTACAACTTTAATAAAACAATACATTTTTGTTCAATTTTTCAAAGAAACAAAATAATAGGTTTATTTACGTCAGTCAGAGTTCCGAGTTTTCCTGGAATACCGCGCGGCCCTTTCTGCGGGGGGTGTGGGCACGAGGTGATAAAGCACCGAAGTGTTCACGGCTTAATATGAAATATCTCTGAGGGCTTCGCCCGGAATTAGGGTGGAATTTTATTTGAGGGGAAGAAGAGGGATATAGAGGTCGGCTTAGGTATGTTCCGCCCTTGCGAAAAGCCCTTCCCTTCGTCCCTCATCTCTCGGCTTTTCCTCCGACAATAACTCTTATATAAAACACAGAAAAGAACCGTCCATTATAATAAAAAAAATTTATTCATAAAAATAAATGCAAACATTGATTTTTTATTGCAAAATTTATTTAAATTTTAGGTTTTTATTTTATTTCATATCTACAAGAGCGAGAATTTAAACGTTTTCAAAATATTTCATAGTTTTTAACTTCCTTAAAGAAGTTATTGTGATACCCTCCACGTCGGGTTTTTGGGGAGGTGTCTTCCAGAACCTGTAGGATAAATTCGAATATGGGTCTACACCGATCTCAACTTTGTCTGTGGTTCCGGCCGGCCGTACATTTTTTCCGGAACACTTTACGGCCACAGTTTTCAACCGATTTTCCACCAAATTTTCAAATTTCACCATATTACCAACAGAAAACGCGTAGTTCACGATTTGGCCAACAGGTAATGCATTGATTCCAATGAGAAACCGTATTTTGGCTCTCCTGAAAACCTAGGAAAAATGACTTATCCGGTGTTAGAACTAACGCGACGATTAAATCGACGTTAAATTTTAAACTTTATTTTCAAGCCAAATAATTAAAAAGAAAAATTTTGAAAAACAAACAATTTTCTAGTGAAATATGAGCAAAACTTCAAAGAAAAAACACCGCCATAGTGGTATCAAGGACCCTTAATGCATACTTATTATAAATAACTTATCTTTTAATGTTAGTAAGAACCCAACACCGATCTTTAAAATTAAGGTTAGTTTAATGAATCCCATGGAGGGGGAAAAAATACCTTTCGCGGTTTTAAGCTCAGAAGAAAATAAACCTGTAAAAAAATAAAAAATAAAATAAAATAAACAAAAAAATAAAAAGAAGAAAAAGAAAACAAAAAGAAAACGGAACTTAAAATAAAATATTAAATCTTATAGGTGGTAGGAATGGGAGAGAGAGAAAAAAAAAGTTGTAATGTGTCCCTTTTTCAATTTGATGGCTTAGTATGTCACTGGTAAGAGCAATTTATACTGTCCTTTTCAGATCTCTTATTACTTTGGAAACAACTCCATCTCAGAAATGTAATCTCCTACGTCGAAAAGTTTACCTCTCTATTAACAAATAAAAAATTCCATGACATGTTGTAAAAGTCCCGGTTTTTAAAAGAGTCAAAAACGTCTGAATTTAACTTTGAGTAGAGAAAACTTTTTTTTTAGCAGGAACATCTAAGTAGGTACAAAAGAACGTGGATTTTGTAATTAAACGTGGAAGCACATGGTTGATTAAGGCCAAGAATGAGTGAAGATCAAAAGGAAAGGGAGATTTTAATCAGGGGCGAAAATCGAGATGGTCTACACGCCCGAAAACCCCTTTTCATCAACCTACCTTTTGGCGTCTTGGCAAAACACAAGAAATGTGATTTTAAAATGAGTCACAGTTTTTTAAATTTTGAAAAAAAAAATTTTTCCTCTTGTCCACTTAAATGAGTGCTCTCTGAAAAAGAGAGATATCACCGGATTTGAAAAAAAGGGAAATGTGAGTGCAGGACCTCATTTAGGAAAAAAGCTTTGCAGCCCCAACCTATTATCATACACTCTCTCTCATTTTTTATCCTGAATATGCACACAAAAAAAAGTTTATTTTCATAAAATGTTCAACAAATTATTTATATTTAGGATGTGTGGAAATGAGGGATTTTAACGTCAAGCATCAAAGACAGAAGTTATCAGGGAGGATGAACGGGAAAGCTTCATGTATCAAAACGTCCCAGTTTAATTAGACTGCATTAGTAAAGACACCCCTAATACACATTAATAACGGTCGAAAACCTGACCAGAAATTCATCAATTAGCGGGGGCGAAAGGGGAATATTTGGCCGAATCGCAGAATCGGAGGTGGAAAGATCGAAACGTCAAGGGTGATACCCAATTAGAACTTCGGTAATCGATCTATTGGAAGTTTTATATTAGGTGTACAAAATGAAACTCAGCCACAGGGTAAATTTGAATTTTGTAGATTTTAGCCAAATTTTGTACACCTAGTAGTTCATTTTTTAAAAATTTTAAACATTTTAGGCGTTAAAGTCCATCAAAAGTTGACCTTCTCCGTGTAAGAAGGTTATTGAAGTATAACCATTAAGAAGGTTAATTTTTAAAGGCTTGTAAATCGTAAACCGTTACAGATATTGAAAAAATGCACTAAATAAAATCTGTTGGAAATTTAATTCTCTTTAATTTTTATTCTATTCATTTTTTCTTTAGGACACACGGTTTTCAAGATAAATTTATTTTAAAAAAATATTTTCCGAAAATGGTGCATCCTAGAAAAAAATCATTAAGTGCAAATTTATAGAGAATTAAATTTCCTACAAGTTATATATTAGGTGTACAAAATGAAACTCAGCCACAGGGTAAATTTGAATTTTGTAGATTTTAGCCGAGTTTTATTTTGTACACTATACTAAAATAGTTTATGCATTGAAAATTGTGTTTTCAGCCATATTTTTTGAAGAAAAAGACTCCAAAATGTTGAGATTTTCTTGTTTTTTAGGTTTCTGGTGACCAAAATGAAGTTCCTGCTTTTGAAGACGCTGGATCTGTTTATTATATAAGTTACTGCAGGGCTAAAACTAAGTTGTGACACTTTGTTAATCTAATTAGAACTTGCCCCTGTCAAGGGGTTATAAATCAAACAAGATGTCCTTTCATAAGTTCTGCTCTCCTACAGATGATCATAACCCTTTTGTGTTAACTATAAAAGGATTTCTCACAAAGATGTTAAAAAATCGTTTATTCCAATGGGTTTCTCGTAAAACGCGAAAATAATAAACATTTAAAACTTGTTTGGAGAAGGGAAAGACAAATGAAATCCACGGGAAAAGGAAAGGCTTTAAGCATCCGAGGATCTCATCTTTAAAACATCGCCTTATCGCCCTCCCCGTCGAGTTTTACTCGAGCCTTAACCCAGGTTTGCAATTGTATCAAAAGCCCCGACGATATATTTATTTATAAGAAAAGGGTAATTGATTGGCGCTTAGGTCAATATACACGAGAAGGGAGAAAAAGAAAAACCTCGGGCTTCCCCATGGATCTTTCATGAACCTCTTATCTACCCCTGGAAGATTTATTTTTCAAACACATCTTACACTCGGACGACTTTTATCGTTTTGAAACTCAACCGAGGGTCGATAAAACAAACCTAAAATGGTCGTGGAACATGAAAAGGAATAAATCAACGATATTCTTCGTCCCTAATGTTCAATTCGCATGTCAATCATCCAAATCATGCATTACTTACGGATTCCTCAACGATTTCTTACCTGAAAAAAAGAAATTGTATAAATTTTTTAACAAATTAAGAGATTTCAATCCCCTAAGGATTTAAAATAAACATTCCATGAAAAAAAAATTTTGGCCATCCGTAAGAAAGTAAATTAAAAAGGATGCCTTAGGGATATTAAAGCGTTCATAAAGCTTCATCCTCCCCCGCTCTATCCAAACCACCAAAGAGGATAAAAAAAGTGTCGTATTTATAAATGAGAAGGGCATAATTCCGAGAAACTCTGTTTCCTTATCAAATAAATATTTCACTAAAATGATGGGCAAACATTGTCTTTTCAAAAGTTTGGCGCGTTCGAAATCTTGAATATTTTATTCGCTCATCTGGAATTCCCAGAGAAAAAATATTAAATAAATAAATGGGGGGTCGATGTTTCTTCCTACCTTCCCGCTTTATCGATAATGCCATATATTAGGTGTACAAAATGAAACTCAGCCACAGGGTAAATTTGAATTTTGTAGATTTTACCGAGTTTCATTTTGTACATCTAGTAGTTCATTTTTTCAAAATTTTGAACATTTTAGGCGTTAAAGTCCATCAAAATTGACCTTCTCCGTGTAAGAAGGTTATTGAAGTATAACCATTAAGAAGGTTAATTTTTAAAGGCTTGTAAATCGTAAACCGTTACAGATATTGAAAAAATGCACTAAATAAAATATGTTGGAAATTTAATTCTCTTTAATTTTATTCTATTCATTTTTTCTCTAGGACGCACTGTTTTCAAGATAAATTTATTTAAAAAAAATTATTTTCCGAAAATGGTGCATCCTAGAAAAAAATAATTATGTACAAATTTATAGAAAATTAAATTTCCTACAATTTTTATTTATTAGGTGTACAAAATAAACTCAGCCACAGGGTAAATTTGAATTTTGTAGATTTTAGCCGAGTTTCATTTTGTACACCAATAGTAAAAAAAAAAAAAAAAAAAAAAAAAAACAAGGGAGTAGACAAAAATCGTGGAATTGTTATTATTTATTCATTCTCTCTCACATTCTTTTTTCCAATATGAAAATTGGTGTTTTAACGAAAATACGTCATACAATAAAATGTTACTACAAAATGAAACTATGATTGAGTTTTTTCTCTCTTTTAGATTTGTTTTTTGATATTTCCAACATGTGTTTCGTTTGTAATAAAGGATTTTACAGTGCAATATAATGACAAAACGGTTATGGGGAGAAAAGACATAACGATAGCGCTACGAAATTATTTGACCACAAACGGATATAAAAAATATTACAGCTTCTTTTTAACCTTAGATAAAAACGTATTGTTTATTGTTTTTACGTTTTATGTTTAAAGGTCCGATAACGATGACCCCTTTTAGGGTTTATTTGCATAATTATAAAATAGGGATGGTTTACGAGAGTTATGAGTGGTGTAAGAGGGTGTAGACTAGGGGCAGTTCACAACTTCTAAACAGTAAAAGCTTGAGATTGGAAGGAGGTCCTAGGTTTTAGTGTCCCCGGGGAACTTTTACTGCCCTCGGAAAACCTATTCAGCATTTACACGGTTTAATAGCGTTAGCTTCGAATTGGATGCTCGAGAAATAAATTCGAGAGGCGACCCTTTTTCGATTCTCCAACGGCTATTGAACGCCTATATTTTATATTCTTATCCAATCTAATCAGAATAAATCGTACAATACGATTCCAATTTGTTTGTAACGCTTAATTCAGTGAAAAACGTAAAATGTGAGCACAAATTATTGTTCAGAAGTTTCGAGAATATCCCCTAAAATAGTCCCTAAATTTTCCGATATTCCTCACTATTTTCGCACCAATTTTCCCGATAACTCTCGTCCCCTACGACTTTCTCCTTTTCCCTAAAATCATCCCCATTTTCTTAGTCTTTCTTCTTCTTCCAGCCACCCAACATCAAATTCAGTTACCAAAAATTCATCCAAAAGTTCATCAGTGAGGCCCTCTCCGAAACCACCCTCGTGCCTGTTTCATGGCTTTTCAGGCTTCACCAGGCCAAAAGTTTCTCCCCGGCGGGGAATCGAACCCCGGTCTCCCGCGTGACAGGCGGGGATACTGACCACTATACTACCGAGGACTTATAGTTATTGCCCCGTAAGACGAGTTCACAGGAATTTTCCCGTCTCCCATTTTTCACTCCCTTTTGATCATTTCCCTTTTTCTTAATTTTCCCAATACTCTTCAAGTTCCTAAACCCAAGAAATAAGAAACCGACAAAGAAATTTTTTCCTCTTAACATTTTAAATTGCTTTGTTTAAAATTAATTAAAACTACTTGAATGATAAACCTTTTCTAAGAACTTTTTTTTAATTTAAAAATTTTTGCATGAAAAATTTCTTCATTTAAAAAAAATTTTAATTTAAAATCATGTTGCAGAAAAAATTAAACATCCATGATGGAGTCTCCTGTGAAAACGTTTTCCTAATTTTGTAACCCATCTACATATTATTATAATTTGAGTAGTGCCTTTAGCCTAAGGGATAATTTTCATCGTATACGTAGAATTGCCCTCCGACCTTACCCCGAACCACATGGACGATAACCGAGAGGAATTAAACGGGCGTAAATTTAAAACAGGTAAGCATTATCGGTAGGCCGTATTTTATGGGTGAATTTACGTTTGCGGTTTTCACTCCGTTAGCTTTCACTGCTTACGACATGGGGATTTAAACAAGACAGTAAACATATCGGTATTAAATGTTTATATAAAATGATTAATTTTACGTCCGGTACAGAAAAAATGTGGAATATTTTCCCCCATCTCAATTAAAAATATTATTAAAAAATATATTTTTTACGTACTGGGTTGCCAATCAAATATTCTGTTTCCATATCACTCTTTTTGAGCGTTGACTTGTATCATATTTAATTTAAATAATTTCTTTTTTGCTTTGCTCTTTGAATTAGAAACGCTTTTAAATAAAAAATTTATTGAAATAAAATTTAATTGAGGTTTCGGGATAGTGTCGGCCATATTTGTAACGAGGTTGGGGGTCTTCGGTGGATGATGGATATTGAATTGAACTCTATTGAGTGACTAAATCTCGTCCGAAAGTATTCTCGTCCTAACAGGCAACGCCCAAAATTATCCACTTGTCCGAATGTCTTCTCGTCCTAATGTCATCTCGTCTAAAAAGGGCGTAGCCTGTTAGGACGTGAATACAGTTTATATTTTTCTTTTTCTATTATTTTTAGGACGAGAATACTTTAGGATGAGAATACTTTCGGACGAGATGATTTATTTTATTAAAGTATAATATTTAAAAAATTGTATAAAAATTGAAATCTACTTGTCCGAATGTCTTCTCGTCCTAATGTCATCTCGTCCTAAAAAGGGCGTAGCCTGTTAGGACGAGAATACAGTTTATATTTTTCTTTTTCTATTATTTTTAGGACGAGAATACTTTAGGATGAGAATACTTTCGGAGGAGATGATTTCTATTTTATTAAAGTATAATATTTAAAAAATTGTATACAAATTGAAATCTACTTGTCCGAATGTCTTCTCGTCCTAATGTCATCTCGTCCTAAAAAGGGGCGAAGCCATTTAGGACGAGAATAGAGTTTATATTTTTTCTTTTTCTATTATTTTTAGGACGAGAATACATAAGGATTAGAATACTTTCGGACGAGATGATTTCTATTTTATTAAAGTATAATATTTAAAAAATTGTACCTATACAAATTGAAATCCACTAGACCGAATGTCATCTCGTCTTAATGTCATCTCGTCCTAAAAAGGGGCGTAGCCTGTTAGGACGAGAATACAGTTTATATTTTTTCTTTTTCTATTATTTTTAGGACGAGAATACTTTAGGATGAGAATACTTTCGGACGAGATGTGTGCCCCCAACTCTATTATTATGAACATTTATTGTTTATTGCTTTAGGGGGACGTACGTAAACATGTTACTTTTATATCTAACTGTTCACTATCGAACCTTACTCAAACTTTTTATTGTTTTACAAGGTGGGGGAACAATCCCCACCGTTTTCTGTGTGGGAAAGTAAAACCGCTTTATAATCAAAGTCCTCAGTTTCCAGTCAGATGCGGGATTTGATAAGCATTTTAGATTGTCGATATATAAAAGAATAAATCCTTTCTGATCCAATGAAAAAGCTCTTTTCAAGCTCTCTATTATCCTTTAAGGCTGAAGGAGCCATATAAATAAACGATAAACGATGAAGGGGAACTATTAGGTCACTATTTGTTATAAATAGAGTGAATTTATCAAAAGGGATGGTAGGGTGTGCGGTTCTCTTTAGAGGAAGAGGCGGGTCCGGAGGGTCAGAGCTGAGTGGTATCGGTATTGGTCTAGAGGCCATGTATTCTTGTCTAGGGAGCACCTACTCTCGGCCCCCGTTACCCAAACCCACAAAACCCTGTCCCGACTAATATCCACCCTGCTTCGTCCAATTTGTTTTAGGGCTATTTCTCAGCTTTTAAAAAAGTTCTATTTTTTAACGGTAAACGACTATTTTGATTAACTTTTAGAGATGATTTTAAGTGAGTTCTCAACGGCTTTATTTTATTTACTGACTTGTCCATTAGTTTTACACAAAAGCGAACAAATTCTATCCGGGAGTGGGGGAGGCTTTTTCAATTTTCATTGGGAGTGGCCGACAAGTTTGTTTGTAGACCTCACCCCGGACGGGTCGCACCATTAAATCGTCCTGTTTGAAAAGTAAACCGGGAGAAAAACTCGTGAAAGTAAAATAATATAAAACCTTTGTTGAACAATTTGATTTTTTTTCACCCTTTGATTCTGTTACCTCAATAATTAATTTTAAATTTTTAATCAATTTTTTTTTCTCTCTCTGAAAAGTGTGATAGAAAAAAAAATAAAAGAGTTCATCTAACAAATCCAATTATAAGAAAGTTGTAATATCCATTTTAGACTAAAGCCTAATTACTTTTAATGGAAAGATAAAATGTCATTTAAAAAGTTTATTTAGAAACTGTAGATCCATTAACGCCTCTATTTTAAAGGACACAAAAGCTGAGACTTTTTCCTAATAAAAAGTTTATAAAAATTTAGGTGATTTATAGCATCTGAGAGGACAAGATAAAACAAAATTTAAAAAATAAAATTTGTTTTTTTGACCCAATGGGTTCTGCAAATCAAGGGTATCACAGGAACTGTGAGAAATTTATTATTTCATACCATTTTATTTTAAATCAGATATCCTGGAATGATTATATTAGGTGTACAAAATGAAACTCGGCTAAAATCTACAAAATTCAATTAATTAATTTAATTCTCTATAAATTTGTACTTAATTATTTTTTTCTAGGATGAACCATTTTCGGAAAATAATTTTTTTTTAAATAAATTTATCTTGAAAACAGTGCGTCCTAGAGAAAAAATGAATAGAATAAAAATTAAAGAGAATTGAATTTCCAACAGATTTTATTTAGTGCATTTTTTCAATATCTGTAACGGTTTACGATTTACAAGCCTTTAAAAATTGACCTTCTTAATGGTTATACTTCAATAACCTTCTTACACGGAGAGGTCAACTTTTGATGGACTTTAACGCCTAAAATGTTTAAAACTTTGAAAAATGAACTACTAGGTGTACAAAATGAAACTCGGCTAAAATCTACAAAATTCAAATTTACCCTGTGGCAGAGTTTCATTTTGTACACCTATATTTTATAATGTATATATAAATCCTTTACGCCTACACATTTGCATAAAAAATGTATTTAAAATAAATCAATAAATACTTACGTCCTCCAAATACACCACGGAATAATTCCGAAAAGTATTACGCTTTAAACAATTTCTCCCCTTTTTCTAAAAAATCGTATTAATAAAAAAAAAGTGGTTTAAATATATAAATTGTGTAATAAAATTCACGGTTTCGTCCCTTTTATCCATGTCATACTTTATGCTCGGTAATAAAAATTTAATGTGGGATTAAGCCAAAAAAAATTTTTATTCCTCAAGTCTTTTTTTATACTCACGGTTCGTTTTGAATTTTTAAATCCACGGTTTTTTCAAACCCTTCGTAAAGCTGTCATTCGCGGGGATGAAACTAAATGTATTTTTATTATGGGGGTTGTTCCTTTTCTTTTTTAGGGTGTTTTATCAATAACATTTTTACAGGTCAACAGTTTATAACGTTTTGAAAGAGAAAGATTTTCTTTATGGGAGGTAAATAAAAAGATAAATTTTTAAATAAAAAATATAAACAATTTTGTTGTAAAGGAACTTCGATTCAATCAAGAAAAAGGCCAAAAGTTACCAATAAAATATAAGCATTCTACCTTTACTGTTGGACTCCATATTTCATCGAAACCTTCCGCTCATACAGATGCGTTTTTTTTACCTTTTATCCGACTTACGATTTTTTATATTTTCTATTCGAACTGTTAACTCTCGGAGCACTGGCGTAGAAGCGGAAGGAAACGTGCAGGAGATTATAATACGACTTGGAATTTTCCTTTTGCGCCCCGCAGGGGGGTTGAAAAAGCCGTCAGAAAAAAGAGAAAAGTAGAGCTGAATGTCAGCCTTTTTGAAATCTATCATCCGAGAAGACACAAACGGGGCCGTCTCTATTTCGCGTGTGGCTCGATATCTCCGCTTCCCTTTTTTTTCGTTCGACCCCTCGGGTAAAAAACGTTTTTTCGGATGTTATAATAACATCTTATCGAGTTTTAAATCTAAAGTGAGAGGGGAAAAAAAGATTTAGTTTCTGGCACATTCTTATCTAAGTATTTGGCTCAGTTTCAAATAAAAAATCGAGAAAAGAATTTTCTCCCTAATCTAAATGCCATTTAAAACAGAAGAATATGGCTTCATTTGGCTTTCGCCAAAAATCATTAATTTTTCAAACTAAAGTTAAAAAAAAAATTTTAAACAAATAAATAAAAGAGAAAGAGATTTTTCCCACTGTATTTGAAGGATAAACTCAAAGTGAGCCTGAGTCAAAAATTATTAATTATAACTTCTACCTACTACTTCTACTACGGTATAAAAAATGGGAAGTACCTACTTGATAAAATATTTTTTTTTTTCCAGAAAAGTATGTTTAAAAAAAAAGTTTCAAGAGTGGTGGCCGAATGTCGAGAACTGTTCGGGCGAGAACTAAGAGGGACCAACTATAACTAGGTCAACCTCGAAAATCCAGAGAGTTGAACTCCTACAGAGACAACCGCGGTATAGAAGGGTCGCAGAATTTGGCGCGTCGTTTGACGCATGCGTATTTCTAAATGCAAAAAAAAAGTATAAAAATAACAAAAAAAAAGTTGATTTCTACGCTTACCCATAATATTCATTTTAAATTATTTTTGTTTTGATTTGTGTCGATTGAACTCGGGTTTTTTCTATGATGACATAGAACGCGGTGGAAGTCGGGGACGGGACTGGCGGCGAAAAGGGGGCGGGAAAACGAGAAGCCACCGCCGCCCCACTACCCCCCTTTTTCCTACCGATGCCTGTGGCCACTCTAGAGGCCCCCTCGACTTCCAACCCCCCTTTACTATGCGCCAGTACATGCGCCAACTCAAAGAAGAAAACCGGCTTCCCCCTCTCGCATATTAATCTTACCTCACAATTAAGAGACACGCACTCGAATCGATACTATTTTCTGCCCCCTTAATTTGCTAAAAAAAAAATTTTTGAAAGATCCGAACCCCTCCCCAAAAACGTTGAAAATTTGACCAATTGAGGCGCTCCGGGTACGAAGGGCGAACTCGACAAAACGTAGTTTCGAGATATTCGCATTTTAAAGTTTTCTATTAAGGGCGAACTCGACAGAAAAGTCACTCTCTGGAATTTTCGTGGCGAGATTTTAGATTTTATAGAATCATGGAGGAAAGGGTTTTTTATAAATTTTCGTATATTTTTTACGATTATTAATTCACAAAATGTATAATATATTTTTATTTCGTGGCGGTGAGCTGTTCCAAGAGGAGTGGGGGTGGACTAGGATACGAGTTCGCCCTTCGTACCCGCTCTGATATCGCAGTTAGAGCTTTGCCGCATATCGGTTTTTACGTATTTAAAGGGGAAAAAAGGGCAAACTCAATATAAAAATTACATGGGTGTATTCTTCAAAGGTCTAGAATCTGAAAATGAAAAAAAAAAAAATTTGTCCGATGTCGAGTTCGCCCTTCGTACCCGGAGCGCCTCAATTTTAATTTGAAGGTTTCAATTCACCGTCATCAATCCCGGATGTCACTTTTCGACGAATTTATCGCGGTCGGAAACCCGTAAAACCGATAATTTTCCTCATGGAGGTTGGTTTGATGCAAAATATCCAATTTGCTATGATAATGCGCTGGTAGTACACCCGGAAAATGAGAAACACATCGGATTTACAATTCCGAAGCAAACTAATAAAATCCGAAGTTTATTAATTTCGTATAAATTATTATATTGTGGATGAATTTGTCTCAAGATAGGGTTTCGTGATCAGAGGGCCCTAATGGACGGATGATGTCACAGGTTCAATCAAGAAGTGCGGGGAAGAGGGTTCCATTAGAGCTGACCGCCTCGAGTTGCCGCCAGACCGAGGACTTAACTAAATTTGCCCCCGGGACGAGAGTTGACGCCTCCCCCCACACTATAAAAGACCCCCTTCTAACCACCTTTCATGAAGAGCTTGGCAAACTTGAGCAACTTAGCGCTCTTCGAAATCCCATTTTGAACCCTTGCCAACGTCTACGAAAAGAAATCGATACGAGATTTCACCACTAAACAAATGTTACTCTGATTAACGAAAAACCTTTTTCTCCATTTCTGATGACACCAAAAATGAACGTCAGAAACGATTTCTAACTCAATTTTCCCTCCACGTGACTTCATGGGCTACAATGGCTGGAAATTCTCGCATTAGCAGGGAAAAGTAGGGAGGGACTCTGCTGTATGATACTGAGTTGATTTAGCTTCAGGATCCGGAAGAGTATACGTGACTGACGTACTTAAACGGTGCTCTTGATCTCCCAAGAATAAAAGCCAGACAACCTTCCTTTTTTAACGAAAAAACATCGATATCATTAAGAACAACTAAAATATCAAAACAATTAAATCCCTCGATTTTATCGTCTAAAATTACTATTTTATTTTTTTAATTAAATAATTTACAACTTTGAAACGGTGCTTATTACTCACATAATTGAAATTTTAATTATATTATGAAAATACATACAAAAATCATATTTCAATGGCTAAATTAATATTTACGCTGGACGACGAACGATGATACTGTGAAATCATAACTTTTTGAATTATTAATTGTTCTTTAGATTGGCGTTTTGATAATTACGACAATATTCACTCTCAAGTTGGCAACCCTGCGTGCTTTACAACCTTGAAGACACAGTAACCGTATAATCTAACGCTTAAAATGTTGTGCTGGCAAACCTGATTGTCTGAAAACATCCCTAACCTTCCCTAACTACAGAGACTGATTCTAGATATGATAAGATTAAAAGCGCCTTGCCCTATCACCCCTGTTCACCCTCAAGAAGTTGGCAACCCTGCGTGCTTAACATCCTCGAAGAGGGATACGAAGAATTAAGACATTTTTAATGATCATCGTAGCGTTCGTTTCATTTCAGCTCTGAAGAAAAAGGAGTAAGAACAAAATGCGAGGGCGCTTCGGCGGTTATACAGAGTAGCCAAAGCAAGAGGTCTTCTTATTTCTTATGCTATTCTTTTCTTTCTTTGTGGTAAGCCACAGAAACGTCACAAGGCCATATAGCCGCGGCAGCCAACTGCAATGGACTAAGTAATATAAGAAGAAAATGCGACATCAGGATGGGTAGTTCTGCGAAATGCTCTTTGGCCATTCTGTTAAATTACTGTTGTAAAAAAGAAATAAAGTAAAAAGTTTTAAAAATATCGTTAGGTTGAAAGAGCACAAAAGAGCCTTTAGATGACAAAAACAAAATAGGTGAAGCCACGTAGAAAAGTTAGAAGTCTTTGGGCTCTCTCTGCATGCCTGCATCAATTCAACCTTTGACATTCCCCTTCACAAGTTTAACTAAAATTTAGTAAATAATTAAAAATGTTTGTTTTTGATTCAACCCCTCGGGGGTGAAAAAAAATGAAGGGAAAAAAAAGGATTTCTCGAAAAATGTGAAATGGGATAGAGGCACTCTCATTGTTAGTCCGGAGAGTAGGGCGGGTTAAATTGCACGTCTTTTCACGTTTGAAAACCCCACGACCCCCCGCTCTTTCCGGCGGACCCCCTCCCTACGTCCCCCTAAGGCTTTTTCTTTATTCTAGAATAAGAGCCCCGAGAAGAAGGGAATATTGTTAGAACGTGACGCTGTTAAAAACTAGGTTACACTCCAGAAAATATAATCGTTAGTGCGGTTTTTGGTTAAAACCTCTATTTTTTAAATATTACAAAAAGGAATAAAATAATTTATTAAAAAAGGTAGGCTTGGATAACGATTTCGTGAATCACGATATTCGGTTTGCATTTCCTTTTCGTTCCGTCACGAACGTTAATTAACGTATTGTTTAAAATTTTGAAGTAAAAGAAGACTGAGTAGAAGAAATAAAGGAAGGTTGACTTAAGGCGGTGTTTATTCTTAGGCTTTATTATGTTATATTGCTATGTTTACACTGCAAGGTTATTGCACGTAACTGCAGGAATATTGCCTTTTAAACCCACCCTCTTCAAGTCGACTTCTCGAGAAAACAGCACTCGTGGGACTCGCCCTAATTTCACCTTCCCTGCGTTTATTCCCTCGATCATGAAAAACGCACAAAATAAAGTATAATGATTCAACGTTCTTTTAAAAGTTTGCGGTTTCGTCGAAAAAACGTGCTGATTAAATCGTTGTAGACTTTACTTTTACGCCCTTTTTTTTTACCCCTGACATCGATCCTCCGTTTTAATTAGATTTTTTTTTTCTCATCCCAAACCAAATTGCGCCTCCCTTAATTTGAGAAAATTGCTTAAAATAAACAAAATTTTCGATATTGAAAAACAAAGGGTTTTTTTGTTGCGACCGCAATGGGCCCAAATATCGATCTTTATACCAGACTTGCTATTAGCGGAGGCTCCGAAGGGATGTTTACCCGAGTTGTAACAAGAGGGAATTAAATCAGGAACAAAATATTTGTTCTAAGATGGCCTACGATTCGAACAAAACATGGGCCTTTATAGGATTTTGTCCTTATCGCCAACACACCACTTAATGAACAATACCGTTTTGTAGGTACGACCTTAAAGTATTAGGTGTACAAAATGAAACTCGGCTAAAATCTACAAAATTCAAATTTACCCTGTGGCTGAGTTCTATTTGTACACCTAATAAATAAAAATTGTAGGAAATTTAACTCTCTATAAATTTGTACTTAATCATTTTTTTCTAGGATGCACCAATTTCGGAAAATAATTTTTTTTAAAATAAATTTATCTTGAAAACAGTGCGTCCTAGAGAAAAATGAATAGAATAAAAATTAAAAAGAATTAAATTTCGAACAGATTTTATTAGTGCATTTTTTCAATATCTGTAACGGTTTACGATTTACAAGCCTTTAAAAATTAGCCTTCTTAATGGTTATACTTCAATAACCATGAGAAGGTCAACTTTTGATGGACTTTAACGCCTAAAATGTTTAAAATTTTGAAAAAATGAACTACTAGGTGTACAAAATGAAACTCGGGTAAAATCTACAAAATTCAAATTTACCCTGTGGCTGAGTTTCATTTTGTACACCTAATAAATAAAATTGTAGGAAATTTAATTTTCTTAAATTTGTACATAATTATTTTATTCTAGGATGCACCATTTTCGGAAAATTTTTTTTTAATTTTATCTTGAAAACAGTGCGTCCTAGAGAAAAAATGAATAGAATAAATTAAAGAGAATTAAATTTCGAACAGATTTTATTTAGTGCATTTTTTCAATATATGTAACGGTTTACGATTTACAAGCCTTTAAAAATTAACCTTCTTAATGGTTATACTTCAATAACCTTCTTACACGGAGAAGGTCAACTTTTGATGGACTTTAACGCCTAAAATGTTTAAAATTTTGAAAAAATGAACTACTAGGTACAAAATGAAACTCGGCTAAAATCTACAAAATTCAAACCCTGTGGCTGAGTTTCATTTTGTACACCTACACGATCTTAAAGTAGGTACAACTTAAGAGTGCTTACTCAGAAGGGTAAATGTACGTGTGGGTTCAATTTGTTTATTTTGAAAGATTAAAAGAAGAATGAATGTTAGTTAATGGACAGTAAAAAATGAGATAAAACAAAATGGATACAAGTCACTATAAATCCTTGTAAAATTTTATACGAAACAGGTTATTTTTTCGTAGGGAAACGATTATGAGGCGGACGGTTTCGTGTAAAGAGCCGAAAGCGGAATCACTTCTCGTTATTCGGGGGTAGGATAAGCCACGGGAAGGCCGTTGGAGTGCTCGTTATGCAAAGTAAAGGCCAGGCGGACCTACCGACAAGAAAAGGTTACGACGTAAAATCCGGGTCAATTTTTTTTTTCACCCCGTTCACAATTTCTTATAAATTAATATTCCTAAAAGAGGAGTGTAAACTTGTTTAAAGAAGTTTGTTTCGTTACAAAGAACCCCTTTTACATCTTTTGAATTCTCGGCCTTCTTGGGGACTCGCCGAGAGCTACCCCCGGCGAATCCCAGGAAACTTCCTCTCGCCATAACTCTATCTGACGGCCTCTCCCAGAGGAGTTTCCTTGTTCTTACTCTTTTTTATACTTTCCTTCAACTTCATGAGAAGTATAAATAAATGAAAGAATCGTTATAAAAAAAAAGGAGATACCTAATTCTTTTCGTCAATAGATGACACAAAATAAATCTTTTTTTTTTTAATTTTGCAATTTTTTTTCTTTGATAAATAATGACACATAATTGGGTACAGATTTCTTTTCTTCAAAACTTGCATCCAGCTGATTTAAATCTAATCACAATCTTTTATAACTATCCGTGCAACATCAATATTTCGTCGCGTAAATTCTAACACCGGACAAGTCTTTTTCCAAGGTTTTCAGGAGAGCCAACATACGGATTAATTTCTCATTAGAATCAATGCATTTCCTGTTGGCTAAATTGTGAACTTTGTGATGTTTTCTGTTGATTTAGGATTAAACTACCAACGGAATTCGATTCTCCACAAAATTTACCATCATAAACAGTGCTTAACTCAAAATTGATAAAAAATGACTTATCCGGTGTTAGAACTAACGCGACGAAATACAAAAAAATTTCAAATCAGAAAAATGTAGAATACCAAAAAACGGCAATTTTTTAAATCATAATTTTATAATTAAAATATTGAAAAATCGACAAAACGAGTTTGTATTGAAATTTATGTGTTTTCAATAAAGCTAAAAGCTAAGAAAGTTTTTTTTAAGCCAATGGTAATTTTTTGTAAATTGGGAGCAAATTCAAAAAGTTACGATTATTCAAATTTTTAGTTATTGAGAAATAAACGTAGCTAAAAATTATGAATAATCGTAAGTTTTTGAAGGTTATTGAGAAATAACCTTAAATTTGGAGGACCAAATTGCAGCACAACCAAAAACTGTGTTTTCTGTTGATTTTAGGGCTAAACTGCCAACGGAATTCGATGTACCACAAAATTTACCATCAGAAACAATGCTTGATAATAAATTGATAAAAAATTACTTATCCGATTAGAACTAACGCGACGATTCACAAGATTTGTTCAATGATCATTTAAAGAGGACTCGTTTTGTACACCAGAAAAGGTTGTGAAATTATACGCTAAATTAGAATTTTTACAATTTTGTAAAATCATTCAAATTTTATGAGTGTCGTAAAATAAATTTTAAAAGATAAGCTTTGATCGTTTTGGATGAAGTAAAAGGTTTTGTAAAGATTAGGGAAATTACGACAACCCATTATTTTGTCATTGAGAATAAGGGAGTATAAAACGAGATAAAGAGACAGTTGAAAATATATAGAGATAATATTAGTCCTCACGCGATAGTGCATGCTCTAAACGTGGAAAGTTCACCCTCTTTTTTCTACGTCTGTGAGCTTAATGAAAAATTCGATCGGTGAAGTTTTGAAGCCTAACGAGAGGCTCTGCGGTCGGAGAGAAAACAAAAGGGGATTCTACTCCGTACTAAATCACCTCCTCCCTACGAACCCGACGCGCTTTACCGCCGGACAAAGCATCCGTTCCCGAGTGATGTTTAAAGTTTAAACAACCGAGAAACAACTACATATTAGATTTTATTAAACAGAAACCCCCTACCTTTATTTTACCCACTCGTAAAAGACCACAATTAGCTACCGTAGAAACACTATAACAATCCTTCATTTCTCTTATAATTTTAATCTTGTTCTCAAACTCGATTTATCATTTTCATTTTTGATAAATTACTCACTTTCCACCAGAAACTATCCAAAGTTATAATTAAATAAGAGACTTTCTTGTTTTCTCACCGCAAAAATGTTAAGTTTTTTCTAAACAGTCCCAGTTTATTATTAGTACAAAATGAAACTCAGCCACAGGGTAAATTTTGTAGATTTTAGCCGAGTTTCATTTTGTACACCTAGTAGTTCATTTTTTCAAAATTTTAAACATTTTAGGCGTTAAAGTCCATCAAAAGTTGACCTTCTCCGTGTAAGGTTATTGAAGTATAACCATTAAGAAGGTTAATTTTTAAAGGCTTGTAAATCGTAAACCGTTACAGATATTGAAAAAATGCACTAAAAAATCAGTTGGAAATTTAATTCTCTTTAATTTTTATTCTATTCATTTTTTCTCTAGGACGCACTGTTTTCAAGATAAATTTATTTAAAAAAAAAAATTATTTTCCAAAATGGTGCATCCTAGAAAAAAATAATTAAGCACAAATATTTATAGAGAATTAGATTTCCAAGTTTT
The DNA here is from genome assembly GCA_014119065.1 of Orius insidiosus. Classification (NCBI taxonomy): domain Eukaryota; kingdom Metazoa; phylum Arthropoda; class Insecta; order Hemiptera; family Anthocoridae; genus Orius; species Orius insidiosus. Next base: position 95,291 of record JACGAQ010000479.1, read on the forward strand.
ATTTATTAGGTGTACAAAATGAAACTCAGCCACAGGGTAAATTTGAATTTGTAGATTTTAGCCGAGTTTCATTTTGTACACCTAATATATTTATCTTAAAATAGTTGACACGTTCAGTGGAGTGGAAAAACCCCAGATAAACTTTTCATTTATATTAAAAGAAAGAAGAAAAAAATAATAATTCATATTTTCGGTAAAAAAATCGTGGAGATGTGATGTTGCAGGATAGGATAGAAACGTGATCTGGTTATAAACATCTCTTTAATACACCATATTTTAACTTTAACCCTAAAGACGCTCTTCCGAATTTTCCCTTCATTTTTTTTCTCAAATACAAATATTTTTCTTTTCTTTTATACGCTTAATTTCTTCTGAATTCTAACTCTAATCTGTAAATAATGGCTGACCCTAAACCGTTATCGCCTGTCGTAAAATTGACCGTAAAAGTCGACGTATCAATATGGTGCTTTGGAAATGGCCTATAAAGTTAAAAAATTGATATAACCTGCGTAAAAACACAGTTTTGTTAATTAATAGTTGTGTCGATGCTGGTAAAGATGCACCGATGAATTTTTAATTTTAGTACCTATTTTTTTAAAATTTTTATGGCTCTACGAAATCCATAACCATTCCTTGAAGGAGTTATTGTTTTACAAGCCTTTAAAAATTAACCTTCTTAATGGTTATACTTCAATAACCTTCTTAAACGGAGAAGGTCAACTTTTGATGGACTTTAACGCCAAAAATGTTTAAAATTTTGAAAAAATGAACTACTAGGTGTACAAAATGAAACTCGGCTAAAATCTACAAAATTCAAATTTACCCTTGGCAGAGTTTCATTTTGTACACCTAATAAATAAAAATAGGTATATAAAATTCTTGGAAAAGTTAAAAAAAAAAAAAAAAAAAAAAAAAAAAAAAAATTTTGCAAAATTTTAGGTTTTATTTTTTTTAAGTTCAAAAATACTTCACTCCAATTCCATACTTCAAAAATGGAAATTAGCGATTTGTTGACGGAATTTTAATTTTTGATGCATAAACACAAAAGACGCTGTAGCTCTTTCAAAATTTGTGGTCCGAAAGAAAAATTCCTTTCAACAAGTGCTAATTTTCATTTCTGAACTAAAAATTTGGGTTCTAACTTGAAAAAAGGCCATTAGCGACGAAATCTCGTGATGCAGAATGCGAAGATGCTCAAATTTGTGACAGTTGGATTCTTCGGGAAAAAATAAGTGGAATTAAAAAAAAAACGAGTCTCCTAGGTCAATTTTAACGGATTTTAGCGCAAAAAACGCTAAAATTTTACATTTTTTAAAAGTTGTCCAAACTAGTCATATGAGTACTCAAATCTACTTGAAATTTTGCGTAAATTACGAATCTGAAATAAAAAATAGGGGTTCTTATTTGAAATAACGAAGTTAGGTTGTGGTCTGGACACCCTGTATATCCAGGCGGATTTTAAACTACACCATCAAATTCTTTGATTTAAATTAAGGGGGGTTTACATTTAACTTTTTTTCGTAAAACCACTTTTTAACGCTCTCCCAGACGCTTGCCATGTGTTTCCGGACACCCTGTATATTTTTTTAAATAAATTTATCTTGAAAACAGTGAGTCTCAGAGAAAAAATGAATAGAACAATAATTAAAGCGAATTGAATTTCCAACTGATTATTTAGTGCATTTTTTCAATATCTGTAACGGTTTACGATTTACAAGCCTTTAAATATTAACCTTCTTAATGGTTATACTTCAATAACCTTCTTACACGGAGAAGGTCAACTTTTGAAGGACTTTAACGCCTAAAATGTTCAAAATTTTGAAACAATGAACTACTAGGTGTACAAAATGAAACTCGGCTAAAATCTATAAAATTCAAATTTACCCTGTGGCTGAGTTTCATTTTGTACACCTAATATAAATTAAAATTAAAAAAACTGAAAATTTTTCATTAGAAAAATATCTACATAAAAAATAAGACAATTAAAATAATAAAGGAATAAAAAATGTATAAAATTCTTGGAAAAGTTTTCAAAAATAAGAAAAATTAAAATTTTTCAAAAAAATTTGCAAACTTAAAAATTTGTTTTCTAAATTCACAAATACTTAAAATTATACATCCCCTTCTTTATACTTCCTCTTCCTAAAACTCCTTAATACTTCCTATTCCTCAAACTTCCCCTCCCTTGTACTCCCCCCCCCCTTAAACTTCCCCCCTTTATGGGAGGGGATATGAATATTTTATATCATATGAATAATTTATGAATTATTGAATAAAAGTTTAATTTGAAGAAATCGCTTTATTTAACAAGAGATGATGGAGAAGAATATTATGTTAAGAAATAAAGAAAAGAGATTAATAACTTTATAAGAAAACTTAAACGATTAGTGTCAATAAGATTTAAACGTTTAACAACAATGAAGTGGGTAAGTCTAGTAAGGCCCTGGAAGGGATTAACTTGTGAAAAGGAGGCCTCGAGACGTTTATAAATGAAACATTAACGGTATGCATCGACAGACAGGGGCGATAAGAGGAAGGCTTGAGAGCTTACATAATTTATGCGGCCATCTACCGTAGAAGAAACGAAAGAGGGGGGTTATCGATTCAAGAGATTTTCCTCTCAACTTCTTCCTTCGCGAAAACTGTTAAGTTATTAGCTCTTCAATATTGAGGCTAATAAATTACACAATATTCCAATGATTTGGAAACCCTTTCTTAAGTTAAATTGGAAAAAGTGTGAACAAGATGTGAGAAAAAAAAATTTATAATCGGAGTATCGATCGCTGGATAAAATGATAGAAAAAATTGAAAGCATAAGAAAATTAAATTCATTAAACTTTATTGATTTGACCTCGAATAGGAGTGAATTGAACGTAATTTTAACGTAGAAAGGGCTAATTGGTAGAGCCAGGGTTGCCTTCAGGCTATTTGCAGTAACCCAATATCAAATTTTAGTCTTCCCTATCGAAATGAGCTCGGAATTTCTCATTTTCCCGAGACGATAATAAATTTGAAAATGAAAACTTTTTCTTTTGTGGGCTTCCATCGAGGGGATAAAAATATGTGGAATGGTTGGTAATCGGAAAGGCTTAGGAATTGCGGAGCGAACGTAATGACGGATCGAGTATGCGTCATTTGGGTCAATACGCAGTTATCAATTCAGACCCGGCCAGAAAACTGAATTCGCAATTTTTCCTCTCACAATATTTTTTTCTCGCAGACCTTTCTATTGTACCTACTGACAGTCATTTGAAATTATTGTAGTATAGTTAATTTATTACATACAGGGTGTCCCAACTATTAGGTGTACAAAATGAAACGGCTAAAATTTACAAAATTCAAATTTACCCTGTGGCTGAGTTTAATTTGAGTCTAATAAAAAAAAAATTGCAGGAAATTTAATTCTCTATAAATTTGTACTTAATTATTTTTTTCTAGGATGCACCATTTTCGGAAAATAATTTTTTTAAATTAAATTTATCTTGAAAACAGTGCGTCCTAGAGAAAACATTAATAGAATAAAAATTAAAGAGAATTAAAATTCCAACAGAATTTATTTTGTGCATTTTTTCAATATCTGTAACGGTTTAAGATTTACAAGCCTTTAAAAATTAACCTTCTTAATGGTTATACTTCAATAACCTTCTTACACGGAGAGGTCAACTTTTGATGGACTTTGACGCCTAAAATGTTGAAAATTTTGAAAAAATGAACTACTAGGTGTACAAAATGAAACTCGGCTAAAATCTACAAAATTCAAATTTACCCTGTGGCCGAGTTTCATTTTGTACACCGAGTGGACCTTAGACCACCGACTTAGATCAAATATGCTTTCCCTTACAATTGGTCCTATCTAGTTGGAACACCCCTGTATAGACGAGCTAGGTGCAATAAATTTGACTAAACCTAGCTACGGGAGTTATAAAAATGGTTAAATTTAAACGCTTTATAACATTCAATTTTCGTGAAAACAACGAAGATCCTGAACATAAATCAAATAAAGTAAAAGCCTTGTGAGGTTGGATGCTAGCCAAAGGGCAGAATGAATAAATGCTACATCATAACAACAGGTTTTTGAATCGTAAAATAGAAGCTCTACGTTAACAAACATAAAATAAAACCAAAATATTAAACTTTTTTCTTTAAATTAAAAATGTCATTTAATTAAAAAAGATTAAATGGAACTTCGTCGAATCGAAAAGTGAATTAACAAAAGGAAGATGAATAAATGGAATAATTTGTTTCAAAGCAAATATATTATTACCGGGAAAATGTCTAACTCTTAAGTGTTTAAGTGTGTAGGAAATGAAGTACGGAAAGCGTTTTAAACAATTTTGGCGACTGTTTAAATCCCCCCCCCCCCCTATGACCACTGAATGGCCTTTAAATTGACAGTGAGGTCTTTTTGGTCTATCTAAAGAAAAAGTCTGAAGTTTGAGATAGAGGCTAAAGAGAAAACGTGAGTTGAGTTTTGGATAGGGAAACCCTGAGCGCAATATTCGAAAGGACGGACGGCTCACTTCACTCTAGACTAGTCGAAATCAGAAATAACGTTTTCCCTCTCTTATATTTTTTTATTTTCTTTTCGCTTTTTCATTCGATTATTCCAGTTTTATCTCATCCTCCATATAGATACGACCTTGCCAAGGAGATAATATGTTGACCTAGAAATTTTATGCACAGATATTTTTTTAAATCCATTATCGATTCAAAAAATTTCAGGGCTAATCTGTAAAAGGTTCAGAATTTTCAAGGTTGCCTTGAAAAATGTACTTAAGATATTAAGATTTTATTAGGTGTACAAAATGAAACTCGGCTAAAATCTACAAAATTCAAATTTACCCTGTGGCTGAGTTTCATTTTGTACACCTAATAAATAAAAATTGTAGGAAATTTAATTCTCTATAAATTTGTACTTAATTATTTTTTCTAGGATGCACCATTTTCGGAAAATAATTTTTTTTTAAATAAATTTATCTTGAAAACAGCGTCCTAGAGAAAAAATGAATAGAATAAAAATTAAAGAGAATTGCATTTCCAACTGATTTTATTTAGTGCATTTTTTCAATATCTGTAACGGTTTACGATTTAAAGCCTTTAAAAATTAACTTCTTAATGGTTATACTTCAATAACCTTCTTACACGGAGAAGGTCAACTTTTGATTTACTTTAACACCTAAAATGTTTAAAATTTTGAAAAAATGAATACTAGGTGTACAAAATGAAACTCGGCTAAAATCTACAAAATTCAAATTTACCCTGCGGCTGAGTTTCATTTTGTACACCTAATAAATAGGAGTTTAAATTTAATTGTACATTGAAAAAGGTTTAAATTCTTGAAAAATTGTGAATAAGTTGGCTATCGGTGAAGAAATTCTTTATAACTTTCTCAAAAAGATGGTGTAGGATCACTATGTTTTCTCTACATGTTTTGGTTTAGGGCCTTTTTAACTTTACGGTTTAAAAAAAAAAAATAAAAATAAAAAACATCGTTTTAAATTATTTTCATGCTACTGGCACTTTAGATTGGAACGAGAAAGACTCTTAAGCTCATCTTGAAAAGAGCTCAACCATAATTAAAGTTTTTATTTCATTTTAAAAAGCGGAGAAAAAAAGAAGCGAGAGGGGAAAAAAAATTCTGTTTAAAAATTAGAAGGTACATTATGTAAATTGGAAAAATATTAGGCTGTTAAGATAATTCAACGTTAATTTTTTTTTTATGTTTCGCTATTTTGTGGAGGATAATTTTGCTTTTTAACTCAAAGAGAAAAAATATAACCTTATTCAAATTTTCAAATAGTATAAATTTTATAAATATAGTATCTAGGAACACGCCTGACCCCCCCCCCCCCCCCCAAATAATTGTTAGGAAAAAAATTGAAATAATAGGTATGATTTTCAAAAGTCTTTTCAATAGTTAATAAGTAATTTAAACTACAAAAAGGTGTGATATCGCTTTCAAAAAGACTCTGTACAAAAAACAGCCCGCCTCGCAAAAACCCTTCTACAGCAGCCAGAATAAGTTATGATATCCAATTCCCCGCCCTCCGATGTACGCTGTAGAGAAAGAGGAGAGACGAAGCGCCCGTGCTCCCGTTTTCAAAGCTCCCCTTGGCGGCGTCGCGGAATGAATTTTATCAAGGAGAACACGGTTCTTAGAAAATTAATAGAATATTGAATAAGGAAGCCCTGCGAAAAGCCTTTAAACAAGCATCTTATCAGAGATTTTAGAGAGTTTGAGTTTAGACCGATCTATAGCATCTGATCAGTAATCACTTCTTATTATATTAGGGGTACAAAATGAAACTCAGCCACAGGGTAAATTTGAATTTTGTAGATTTTAGCCGAGTTTCATTTTGTACACCTAGTAGTTCATTTTTTTCAAAATTTTAAACATTTTAGGCGTTAAAGTCCATCAAAAGTTGACCTTCTCCGTGTAAGAAGGTTATTGAAGTATAACCATTAAGAAGGTTAATTTTTAAAGGCTTGTAAATCGTAAACCGTTACAGATATTGAAAAAATGCACTAAATAAAATCTGTTGGAAATTTAATTCTCTTTCATTTTTATTCTATTCATTTTTTCTCTAGGACGCACTGTTTTCAAGATAAATTTATTTAAAAAAAAAATTATTTTCCGAAAATGGTGCATCCTAGAAAAAAATAATTACGTACAAATTTATAGAAAATTAAATTTCCTACAATTTTTATTTATTAGGTGTACAAAATGAAAGTCAACCACAGGGTAAATTTGAATTTTGTAGATTTTAGCCGAGTTTCATTTTGTACACCTAATAATTAGTAATGACTGATTAATATTTACACACCTGTAAACATGCATTTCGCCAAGGGGAGCTTTGAAAACGGGAGCGGTTCATCTCTCCTCTTTCTCTGCAGTGTCCATCGGAGGGCGGGGAAGTTGATATAATAACTTTTTATGGCTGTTTTTACACGGAGTGTTTTTGATAGCTGTAGTTTAAGTCGCCGTACACGATTAATTTTACTTTTTGTTTTTAATTTTTAAGTATAGAGGTAGAAAAAGTATGAGTCAGCCCTTCCAAGCCAATCGGAACAGCCTAAATTTTCTCAATTGGTACATATGAAAGAAAATAATTTTTTTGTGTGTTTAAATATATCCAGAGATCGTATAATGTAGGTTTAAATTGGTTTCCGTTTTCGAGTACTACCCGAGTTGGTCCAAAGAAGGTCACTATATTAATAGTGAACGTGTCTCTTAATCGAATTCTGTATCAATCAAAATTTCTAAAGGCACCCTTAGCCCCTTTTAAAAGGTAAACGTGGTTTGAAAAGGCTTATAAATAAATTATTCAAAACCTTTCAGAGACTCTGGAGCTGAGCTTGCTTTTAAACAGTAAATCTTGATTGCGGTAAAGAGAGAGGGACGGGAAAATCTCTCATTCGGGGAACAGGGGAATTTAATTGAGTGGGTACAGGAGGGGCCGCGAATGACCCATAGGAGTAGAACGGATAACCCAGCATCTAGTCAGTTATTGGATCGAATCCAAATTCTCTCTTTGGCCCATTATCTATAAGACTATAATGCAATTATTAGTAGGGTGAAATTAAGATTTAAAAAAACCCAAATCTACTCTCAATCCTTCTTTGCTTTTCATGCATCAAAAATATCGAAGTGGAATCGTGATTGGAGCATCAGGATACAAGATATTCTGGATTTTGTAGTTTAGGCCCTAAGCAAAGTACCAAAACCCCTGGGCCGATTTCAGCCGTTAACGATCTCGTCCGAGGTGTACACAATGAAACTCAGCCACAGAGTAAATTTGAATTTTGTACATTTTAGCCGAGTTTCATTTTGTACACCTAGTAGTTCATTTTTTCAAAATTTTAAACATTTTAGGCGTTAAAGTCCATCAAAAGTTGACCTTCTCCGTGTAAGAAGGTTATTGAAGTATAACCATAAGAAGGTTAATTTTTAAAGGCTTGTAAATCGTAAACCGTTACAGATATTGAAAAAATGCACTAAATAAAATCTGTTGGAAATTCAATTTTCTTTAATTTTTATTTTATTCATTTTTTCTCTAGGACGCTCTGTTTTCAAGATAAATTTATTTAAAAAATAATTATTTTCTGAAAATGGTGCATCCTAGAAAAAAATATTTAAGTATTTATAGAAAATTAAATTTGATACAATTTTTATTTATTAGGTGTACAAAATGAAACTCAGCCACGGGGTAAATTTAAATTTTGTAGATTTTAGCCGAGTTTCATTTTGTACACCTAATAGTTACCACTCGATAAGGGCACCACATTTCGGCGTTGCCAAATAACTTTTCCTATAAATTGAAAGGTCCCTAATTGCACCGCGCGTACTCTAATAATAACACTTTAATCTACCTACATAATTTGAAGTGAGAGCAAACATTACGTTCACGATTTACTTGGAATTATCGATTCGAGAGGGAATTCAATTTATTTCGCCGGCTAGGAGACTGTGAGATTGCCTGGAGGAGGGAGGCACCCGTGACTCGAGTGAATAAAAAGGCCCCAGTTGTTACCCCCGACCCATTTTGGACGAGTGATGGAGACATGGAAATGGTTTCTCAGCCTCTCTGACACACGTGGCAACGACAATCACCTCTGATTTCAATCACCCTATTCAACCAATGAATAGAACGCCTTACTACCAATTTGTTATCTCTTCCGTTTCTTGACGGGCGCTGGGGGTAAATTCATTTGGCTAAGTGGAAGCCTTTGAAGTGGAGGTATAGTAGCCATAAAATATTTACCGGCACATTTATCAAGGAAAGATGGGCTATCTCTTTTCTGAACACCAAATTGCCCCGTAAAGAAAAAAAAAAAAAAAAAAAAAAAAAAGGGATTGTTTTTTGTTCCCCCATCGATTTTATACCCGAATACAGATCTTCAAGTAACAATGGAAGATCTTTTTTGCAGCCTTTATTTTTTTTCCATAAAGCCATTTTGCAGTCGACGATGGTCCGGAAGAGGAAAAAAACCCTTTTATAAAATTTACTACCCTAGAGAACGTCAAACATCAATAAACTCGAATTCCGCCAACAATAACGTTCTATAGTTTATCCACAACTTTTGTGGTTTTTTCCATAAAAGAAGGACTTACGGCAGCTTTTCCGAATACGACCTAAGCCCGAATGTATTAAAATTTTCTAGAACCATTTTCTCAAAACTTTGAAAAGCTCTGGAGTCTGGTATTTCTTAAAAAGTAACTTGCAATTAAAAACTGCCATTCATTAAAAACCAATTAAAGCTAATAATGTGTTTTTTTAATGTTAACTCAGGAAAAAGCTTACGTACATATTTTTGACAGAAAAATTCTAAACGACGAGAGGTCTCTCTCGAAAGGCGTAGAAGCATGAAATTTCTCCCTACTAAATTATTTATTTTATTTTATGTTAATTAATTTACAATTTAGTTTTAAATTGTTATCTTTAATTAAGCTCGAATGGGCACTTGTCCAAATACTTGTAAAACTTATTTATTTAATCTAACTTGTAAACTAATTAACCTTGTAAACTTGTAAATTAACCTTGTAAACTTGTAAATTAACCTTGTAAATTAACCTTGTAAACTTGTAAATTAACCTTGTAAACTTGTAAATTAACCTTGTAAATTTGTAAATTAACCTTGTAAACTTGTAAATCTAACTTTTTTTATTATTCTAACTTGTAAACTTGTAAATTAACCTTGTAAATCTTGTAAATCTAACTTGCTGTAAAGAGCTTTATGCTCATGGCAAATTGGCAAATAAATTATTATTATTATTAAAATTGTAATTAATATTTAAAAAAATGTTAATTTTTTTACACAAAAAAATCGTAAAAAATATAAGGAGTAATTAATAAAAAAAAGGACGGCTGACCGGGACCACAGACAAAGTTGAGATCGGTAAAGATCAATATTCGATTTGACCCTCCGGGGTCTGGAAGACCCTTCCCCTAAAGCCCAACGTGGAGGGTATCACAATAACTTCTTTATGGAAGTTAGAAGTGGGTAATGGGTAGGTAATTCCGTGTATATATCGATGGATAGATGGATGAATAGGTACTTGTGTATTTACGATACACGAACATCGCGCATGCGCACCTTTACATGTTTAGTTCCCCCGCTTTTTCAAAAATTCATCTTTGAGATTTGCCTAAATTCCAACAAGTTTTATCGCGGGTGGATTTCTTGATGTATTTAAGTTTTTCTTTAAAAAAAATACTAATAAGGAAAAAAAGATTTACAAAAAAAAAGAAGAAATAAAAAACAATAAAAATTTCTGATTTCAGTGCAGAAAAATGATTTTTTACCCAATTAAAATAAATCTTACCATTATAACGCAAGATAGACTTCTTAAAAAGCAATTACTCACCTGAAAAAAGAAAAGACAAAAAAATTATTTATTTATTGTATTAAATAATAGTAAAACTTAATAGATATTATGTTAAAAGGGTTTAATCTTATTGGATTTTGGCTGCGTTAGAATCCTCCTCTCAAGTTGAGAATGTATTCACTATTTGTATGAGGTTAGACGCCCGTTTAGGCATAACTACTCCGCCTGCAATGCAGTCCTTTTCCTTATTTATAGTATACTAATTTTTTTTTCAAGCCCTTTTTAAATATTAAAATAAAAAAAAATCTTAAATGATTTAGGGGGGAAAAAAAATTGATTTTCCATTAGTCTCTTTACGAAGTATTAACAAGTCATGAAAGCGTTTTTCGTCGATGCTAGTCGGAAGGGGAGGTCATCGGCACTAATTTAATTATCGTCAAGAATGATCAAGTGCTTCATAAATAATTAATACCATCCTTGTCAGCTCTATCAATTTTGCATTTTATTTTTGAGATGTTTTTTAAGAGCAGATAGGCATTTGTTCGGTCTGTTTTTGACGTGAAGTGGCTCTTTTGTTTTACACATCTCTTATATTATTATTCACTTCCTAATATCCGATAAAAAATATAACTTATACCATAAAGCCTATTTTCGAGATTTTTAACCTAATTAAAAAAAGTATGAATTTTATTTATTTTCCTTCTAAGGTATTTTTATCCCAACTAGATGGACCACCCCATATATGAGGCTCTCCGGGTACGAAGGGCGAACTCGACAAAACGTAGTTTCGAGATATTCGCATTTTAAAGTTTCGGTTTTTACGTATTTAAAGGGGAAAAAATGGCGAACTCAACATAAAAATTATATGGGTGTATTCACCAAGAGGTCTAGAATCTGAAAATGAAAAAAAAAAAAAAAAAAAAAAAACTGGAGGAGCCTTCCCCAAAAACCTCGAGGGTATCACAATAACTTCTTTAAAGAATTTAAAAAAATTGTCCGATGTCGAGTTCGCCCTTCGTACCCGGAGCGCCTCATATGTATTAGGTGTACAAAATGAAACTCAGCCACAGGGTAAATTTGAATTTTGTAGATTTTAGTTTCATTCAGTTTTGAGTTTCATTTTGTACACCTAGTAGTTCATTTTTTCAAAATTTGAACATTTTAGGCGTTAAAGTCCATCAAAATTTGACCTTCTCCGTGTAAGAAGGTTATTGAAGTATAACCATTAAGAAGGTTAATTCTTAAAGGCTTGTAAATCATAAACCGTTACAGATATTGAAAAAATGCACTAAATGAAATCGGTTGGACATTTAATTCTCTTTAATTTTTATTCTATTCGTTTTTTCTCTAGGACGCACTGTTTTCAAGATAAATTTATTTTAAAAAAAATTATTTTCCGAAAATGGTAGGTACATCCTAGAAAAAATAATGACCCTGCGGTAGCAGGGACTAAAAGGTAGATTTCTTTTCATGATTAAAATTAATATGTATAAACACAAAATATATAATTATGTTATAAAAATGATGATATAAGAAAAATTGCGCCACTGAGTCCCTAGAAAAACATCTGATAATTTTATTAATAAAATATTTAATAATTTCCCGGTATAAATTCAAATTTTTTTTAAAGTTTAGCTAGTTCAATATTTTGCGCCTGGCTCGTCCAAACCTGCTTTAATTAATTTTTTACACGCCCTCGCAGAGGTCTTAAAGTTTATTTTTGCAAAAGGACTAGGATTTCAATAGAAAATGCCAATTTTGTCTTTTAAGCCCTAAGTAAAGTAGGTGAATCGCTGGTCCGATTTCAGCCATTAACGAACTCGTCCGAGCTATTGAGATAAAAGCTCTAAAAACCGGATATCGTCACCCTCACATTAAAATTGCTCCAGTTATCGTGCTAATATATATATGGTAGATTTTTGAAGAAAAGAAATCTACCTAAAATAATTAAGTTTTTATAGAGAATTAAATTTCTTACAATTTTTATTTATTAGGTGTAAAAAATGAAACTCAGCCACAGGGTAAATTTGAATTTTGTAAATTTTAGCCAAGTTTCATTATGTAAACTTAATAACACATAAATTTCGCCCTACAAAAAAAAAAGTATCAACGAATTTTGACTTTGGCATAAAGGATGTCCTAGAGCGACTCCAACTTCGCTATTTTAAATAAGTACCCCTATTTTTTCATTTCAGATTCTTAATTTAAGCAAAATTTAAAGTTGACCTCTTTTTACAACTTTAAAAAATGGAAAAAATAGGGCTTTTTATTCTAAAATCTGCTAAATCCGTGTTTACCAACCTAAAATATTAAAAATTAATTATTTACAGGGTAGTCAACTGTAGAATATCACAAACAATTAGGTTGGCATCATAAACTGAATGAAACGTGACTTGTCCGAGCATCCTATCTGAAGGAATTATGTTTTTAAGATTATTATTTTTTGTTGTTTAAAAAAATCACGTTAAGTAAATTTTTTCCGAAAAACCTTTCAGAAGAAATTTCAATTTATAAGGGCCTAATCTTTGAAAATTTCTACCACTAAAATACAGGCACTAGATTATGGAGTTGTCAAAAACCTTTTCCAAAAACTTTTTTTTGCATCATTTTACCATAATTGATGCAAAAAGAAGAATGACAATTCCGTTCTCCGTTTGCCTTAAAAGTGAAAATATAAAGGGTGGACCCGTAGGTACCTTAATATTTTTCTCCATGTAAAATGAGTGTTCCTAATAAAAGTTGCCATGTTTTCCATAGTACTTCCCGAGCTATATATTAGAGTAGGCATTGCGTGTAGGTGAGAGAACAAAAACAAAACAGCACGTTTGAGCGGAAACACCTTTAAAAACCTTTTTCTGGGGGGGAGAAAAGGAGGGTGATGAGGGAGCTAGGCTGGGAGGAATTCTCCGACCATTCAACACACAAGACGAATATATTTGTTTTTCCCTTCTTTTTCCCACCCTTTCTCTCTTTCCATAACACCACTTAGATTCCCACATACATTCTCTTCGTGGCCCAACTTATTTTCCGCTCTTTCCCGTTTATCGTGGCTCATTCTTTTCAGGTTGTTTTCTTGACTTAAATTTCAAAATCTAGTATAAACAAAATACGAGATACAATTTTCGGGTTTCTCAAAAATTAATAAGCCTTTAATACAACAGCTGTTCGATTTTTTTAACTTCCTTAAAGAAGTTATTGTGATACACTCCACGACGGGTTTTCGGGGAAGGGTCTTCCAGACCCCGGAGGGTCAAATCGAATATTGATCTTTACCTACCGATCTCAACATCGTCCCTGGCCGGCCGGCCGTCCGTAGCATTTTTCCGGAACACTGTACGGCCACAATTTTCACCCGATTAGTACAAAATTTTCACATAATCTTCTCCCCTCAATGAACAAGAAAGTAACAAGGACGATTTTTGAATTTCAAAAAAATAGCGGAGATATGTCTGTTTGAAATTTTAAAAACTGTGCTGCGGCCGAACTGTTGGTGCAAATTACACCGAATTTTCACAAAATACTCCTTATTTTGTTAAAAAAAATTTGGTGCAATAGCAAAAAGCCCATTATTTCTACCTTGTTACTTAAAAAAATTATTTGAGAAAAAAAAACTTATTAGGTGTACAAATTGAAACTCGGCTAAAATCTACAAAATTCAAATTTACCCTGTGGCTGAGTTTCATTTTGTACACCTAATAAATAAAAATTGTAGGAAATTTAATTCTCTATAAATTTGTACTTAATTATTTTTTCTAGGATGCACCATTTTCGGAAAATAATTTTTTTTTAAAATAAATTTATCTTGAAAACAGTTCGTCCTAGAGAAAAAATGAATAGAATAAAATTTTTTTTTTTTAAAAAAAAGAAAGAAGAATGGGATTTAACCGATGAGCAAGAAGCCTTCTTCCTCATCGGTTAATATATTCTTCTTCTTTTCTGGACTAGCCCATAGGCCATTTAAGGGAGGGGGGAGGACCCAGGCGGGGGCTCTCGCCATATTGCCGTGGCGCCCTATCAGGGCCAACTCCAGAGGAGTGGCCAGACCAATTTATCGCGGATTTTGTGGAAGAATATTTATTTGGAATTTAACTTCCAAACAAAATCCCTAACCCAACCCGGGATCGAACCCCGGTCTCCAATGGTGGAAGTTCAACCTTCCAGCCACGGAGCCGGTTAGAATAAAAATTAAAGATAATTAAATTTCCAACAGATTTTATTTAGTGCATTTTTTCAATATCTGTAACGGTTTACGATTTACAAGCCTTTAAGAATTAACCTTCTTAATGGTTATACTTCAATAACCTTCTTACACGGAGAAGGTCAACTTTTGATAGACTTTAGCGCCGAAAATTTTCAAAATTTAGAAAAAATGAACTACTAGGTGTACAAAATGAAACTCGACGAAAATCTACAAAATTCAAATTTACCCTGTGGCTGAGTTTCATTTTGTACACCTAATAAAAACTTTTTTTGAAAAAAAAGGAAAAGAAAACTGCAAATTTTTCAGAAACAAAAAAAAACATTAAAAAAATTTAAAAAAACAAACGATAGAAAATAAATAAATAATTTAGAAAAACTTAGAACATTTTTTTGACGAAAAAAATTGAAAAAATAACTTTGAAAATTTTTCGGGGGTAAAAAAGCATAGAATATTTTTCGAAAAAAAAAACAAAAATTTGGAAAAATAACTTTGAAAATTTCTTGGAAGAATAATTTGTCTGAATGCTTGAAATTTAGTATTTCCCTCCTTTTGTACTACCCCATCCTTATACTAGCCCTTCCTTGAAATTACCCTCCCTGATCTTCTCCTCCGTTATGCTTCGCCCTCGTTATTCTTTCCCCTCCGTTATACTTCCCCCTTCATTATACTTCCCCCTCCGTTATACTTCCTCCACCTTGAGCTTCCCCTCCGTTATACTTTCCCCTTCATTATACTTCCCCCTCCGTTATACTTCCCCCACCTTAAACTTCCCCTCCATAAACTTCTCATCCGTTATACTTCCCCTTCCTTGAAGCCCTACCACCCTGAATCTCCCCTCCTTGAACTTCTTCTTTGTTATACTTCCCACTCCTTTATATTCCCCACCGTTACACTTCCCCTCTTTAATACTTCCCCCTCCTATACTTCTCTTTAAGGAAGTTTACGTTTTAAGTGGAATTTGGAGGGGGAAGTATGTATAACGGAGGGGCTACTCGTGGAAGTGGAACAAAACATGATATACAATTTTCTGGTTTCTCAAAAATTAATAAGCCTTCAATATAACGGGTGTTCGATTTTTTTCAAAGTAAACCGTTGGCCTCAGGGCTGAAAATTAATTACGACGCGGCCATTTGCATTGTTGGAACAATCGTTGAAGAAACAAAAGAGGAAGGCGGGAAGGGCAGAGAGGCTACGCCGTAAGACAACAATGCCACCTACCGCACACAACAGATTCTCTAAACATACTTTCAAAAGGTTCCCTCGACAGGAGGGCGTTCGAAAAGTTATGCCGCCAAGAGAAAACCCCGGACGCCTCAATGAAAATTCGTTCAAGGTGTCTCCAAGTTTAAAATATATTGCGAGCTGAGAAAGGCTGTCGCTAGAATAGTTGGCCGCTATTATTATAGATCAAGTCCCTTTAGAGGCGAACGCTATTAATCTGAGCAAGATATAAAAGGAACTTTGACCAACAATGCTCCCACAAATCGCCTCCCTCCAAACAGTCTGAGCGATGAGATTTTAAATTACATCCTCAAAATTATCATCGCAATTACTCAAACGATTTTTTCTTTCTCTCTTATAAATAATATCCGTTTATGGTTCTACTTCAGACGGTTAAATATGGACGGGTCCAATCTATTTCGATATTCCCAAGGGATCTCGTTAATGATTTAGAATAAGGGCTGGGCCGAAGCCATAGCGTTATTCTAATTTCCATCCCCCACCATTCCTTCGTCGTCGTTTGATTGATTTTAATTATTTTGAAGAGGGCATTGATTTGCTGAGGGGAAAAAGAATATCAAGTATTCCTCGAGATTCAATAAATATTACCTGTTTTGACTCTATTGAATGAAAAAGATTAAGTAAGAATTAGATGTTTTCTATTTTTGAACCTATAAGTCGAGAACTAATCAAGAGTTTCATTGGCCCTTCCCGTATGCGACTCACCCATGGTCGTACGACTCAAACCTCGTGTCGGAATCGTTATAACAGTGATTCTCAACGGGCGGCGGTACCCCCCCCCCCCCCTGGGGGCGCTGAGAAGTAACTCTGGGGCGTTATGCAAAATCTGGGTGATAGGGGGGAAATGGCTAAGTGGCCAGCCATAGAGGCGTTAGCGTGAGTCCTTTTATTTTATTTAATTTTTATTGCCGCCCGAAAAGTAAAGGACGCAAACTTAACCGCCCGTTAAAAAATTTAACCGGCCCGTTAAGTAAAGGGCAAAAAGTTAACCGGCCCGTTAAGTGAAGGGCAAAGTTAACCACCCGTTAAAAAATTAACCGGCCCGTTAAGTAAAGGGCAAAAACTTAAACGCCTGTTAAAAAATTTAACCAGCCGGTTAAGTAAAGGGCAAAAAGTTAACCGCCCGTTAAAAAGTTAACCGGCCCAACTTAACCGCGGCGGTAAGTATTTTCCTCCTCTTTGGGGCGCAGGCTTCAAAAAGATTGAGAAACATTACGTTATACGATCCGACTCAGCTGAGTCGTATACGCGAACGACTCACTTCCCGACTCCGATGTAAGGCTATATTTTACGAAGGTTATTTTGTTATCGCGTTTAATTCGGAAATCATCTAGTTTCTCAACAGATTGGCTAAAATCGATGAAGGAAATTGATTCCGTACATTTTGGAAGTTAAAATTTAAAAAACTAATAGGGAAACTTTATACCCACGCAAAGTGAAAACTGGCGGGAACGTTTTAGGGATAGTTAATTTCTATGTGATAGTTAAGAAAAACCATGTTTCGATTCATGAATTTGCTCTAGTGAGAACATTGTGAACTAACTGAGTTGGAACGACTATCTGAAACTGGGTTATAAAGCCTCTACGGGAAGACCTTTCCCGTTTTGTGTGTCGTATACGGTAAAATTACGATTCCCTGAAACTCTCTAATAGCTTTGTTCCAACCGCAGTTTAAAACTGGCTTGAAACTTCTGGAGCATGCGCAGAAGGGTTTGCAAGTCTAATTTGGCGTCATTCTTCAGATTTGACAGACAAACGATTTGAACGACGTCAAATTTGTTGTCTAAATCCTTCTGCGCATGCTCCAGGAGTTTCAAAACGGTTTCAAAATCAGTTCAAAATCAGTTCAAATCAGTCAAAGCTTATAATCCAATCAAGTGAGTTCTGGGTTAATGTAAAACCTTAAAAACTTGGCAAAAACTTAAACAAAATGTCTGCAAAGCCTCCATCCTAAACTATTAGGTGTACAAAATGAAACTCGGCTAAAATCTACAAAATTCAAATTTACCTTGTGGCCGAGTTTCATTTTGTACACCTAATAAATAAAAATTGTAGGAAATTTAATTCTCTATTTTGTGCTTAATTATTTTTTTCTAGGACGCACCATTTTCGGAAAATAATTTTTTTAAATAAATTTATCTTGGAAACAGTGTGTCCTAGAGAAAAAATGAATAGAATAAAAATTAAAGAAAATTAAATTTTTAACAGATTTTATTTTGTGCATTTTTTCAATATCTGTAACGGTTTACGATTTACAAGCCTTTAAAAATTAACCTTCTTAATGGTTATACTTCAATAACCTTCTTACACGGAGAAGGTAAACTTTTGATGGACTTTAACGCCTAAAATGTTCAAAATTTTGAAAAAATGAACTACTAGGTGTACAAAATGAAACTCGGCTAAAATCTACAAAATTCAAATTTACCCTGTGGCTGAGTTTAATTTTGTACACCTAATATTACAGAAATGGGGATGGTTTACAATTTCAAGGAAAAAAATAACGATGTTCGGATGTATAATGACATATTTATTGATTCTTAAAGGTTTATTTTCATAATTTTCTTGCCTTTAGAAAGGCGATCGCTGTTTTTTTGCGTTGAGGAAAAAAACAAACACCTAAGTTTTCCAATCGGATAAATATTTTATAAAGGTTCCCCCGTCTATGTCTATAAAATGTCCATTTTAGGATGGTGCGTCCTTTTTCTCTCCCGCCGCTTATTCTTACTGCCGGCCTCGGGCCTTGGGAAATGTTTCATGAAAGGTGAGTTACAATAAGTTGTCGAGGGAAGAGACAAAGCGGGGCGGAGGGCGATGACTAAGTAAGTAGCCAGAGATTTGTGCTCTGATGTTTCAGTGACACTTCCACTCGCTCCACTCCTGAAATATTAATTCGAAAGCCTCTGCCCATATTCTGACCACCGGACCTCATACATAACTTATTCCAAACCTTCCTAGAATCCTCTCCGGAATAATATTACAAATATTAAAATAATTTTTATAAAATATTTTCCTTATCCCTTAAAAAATAACAATAAATAAAGAAATTCACGCTAATTACGACTCGCCGTTTTAAAACCTGGAAGGGCCGAGTACTAGGGCATTAATCCGCTCTAAAAAGGTAAGAGGTGCCCTTTATGACACTTTCATATTTATATGTTGGTTGTACAATAAACGTTGAGAAAATGGAGGGGAGAGCAACAGCCTCCTACTATTAAAAGCCGGGTCACGTAAACTGTTTGAGGCCCACAACGCAGGAGGGTTACTCTCTTTTTAATCAAAATATTATGCTAAATCTTTCCGAGAGCCACTGTTAGTGATGTACAATTAGGGATGGGCGATATAAAATATACAGGGTGTCCGGAAACACATGGCAAGCGTCTGGGAGAGCGTTAAAAAGTGGTTTTACGAAAAAAAGTTAAATGTAAACCCCCCTTAATTTAAATCAAAGAATTTGATGGTGTAGTTTAAAATCCGCCTGGATATACAGGGTGTCCCAGACACAACCTAACTTCGTTATTTCAAATGAGAACCCCTATTTTTTATTTCAGATTCGTAATCTACGCAAAATTTCAAGTAGATTTGAGTACTCATATGACAATTTTGGACAACTTTTAAAAAATGTCAAAATTTAGCGTTTTTTGCGCTAAAATCAGTTAAAATTGACCTAGGAGACTCGTTTTTTTTTAATTCCACTTATTTTTTCCCGAAGAATCCAAATGTCTCAAGTTTGAGCATCTTCGCATTCTGCATCACGAGATTTCGTCGCTAATGGCCTTTTTTCAAGTTAGAACCCAAATTTTTAGTTCAGAAATGAAAATTAGCACTTGTTGAAAGGAATTTTTCTTTCGGACCACAAATTTTGAAAGAGCTACAGCGTCTTTTGCGTTTATGCATCAAAAATTAAAATTCCATCAACAAATCGCTAATTTCCATTTTTGAAGTATGGAATTTGGAGTTAAACTTGAAAAAAGGCCATTAGCGACGAAATCTCGTGATGCAGAATGCGAAGATGCTCAAATTTGAGACAGTTGGATTATTCGGGAAAAAATAAGTGGAATTAAAAAAAAAACGAGTCTCCTAGGTCAATTTTAACGGATTTTAGCGCAAAAAACGCTAAATTTTGACATTTTTTAAAAGTTGTCCAAAATCGTCATATGAGTACTCAAATCTACTTGAAATTTTGCGTAGATTACGAATCTGAAATAAAAAATAGGGGTTCTCATTTGAAATAACGATGTTAGGTTGTGCCTGGGACACCCTGTATATCCAGGCCGATTTTAAACTACACCATCAAATTTTTTGATTTAAATTAAGGGGGGTTTACATTTAACTTTTTTTCGTAAAACCACTTTTTAACGCTCTCCCAGACGCTTGCCATGTGTTTCCGGACACCCTGTATACGCTATTACTTCCGATGATTTTCGCCCGGAGGCATAGTTCTCTGTAGGCATGAAATATCGAGGAAAAATACCAAAAAACCGATGAAAGGGTTTTTTTAGGGAAAAAACCTTTCTAAAAAAATCGAAAAAATGTGTTGTTCTTGGTCAGAAAACCGTAAAAAACAACGAAAATCTAGATGAACGGTTGTTTCTTTGGCAAAATAAAAAATTATCATATGGATCGGAAAAACCGATGTATCAAATAAACGATATATCGAAAAAACCGCTGTATCAAACGATATATCGGAAAAACCGCTGTATCAAGGTATATTAAGCTCATTTTAATATACCACAGTTTGGAGCATGCGCAGAACCATTTGTACGTCAATTCTGAAGTCACCCGAAGTCAAATTTGACGTCCACGCTCTGCGCATGCTCATGTTTCTAATTGTGGAAGGAACAATGCTAATTAGTTATCTTTCCAGGGTTTTTGTTAAAATGTACAAAGCTCTCACTCGTAAGCGGATTATCCAATATTGATTTTTGGATCTAAAATTTATATTAGTTTACTCAGAAACCAAAAATTATTGTGCAAGTAGCAGGAATCGTTTTTCCGGATCTGAACCTCCGCTTTGAAACTATCGATTGGACATACTAAGCTGTAAAAAACACCCTGCCTCGTAAAAACCCTTCTACAGCAGCCAGAAAAAGTTTTGATATCAACTTCCCCGCCCTCCGATATACCCAGTAGAGAAAGAGGAGAAGCGCCCGTGCTCCCGTTTTCAAAGCTCCCCTTGGCGGCGGCGCGAAATGCTTTTTATCAGAGATAAGAAAGAGTTATTTATCAGAGATAACAACAGATATATCGGAAATATCAAACGATATATCGGAAAAACCGCTGTATCAAACGATATATCGGAAAAATCGCTGTATCAAACAATATATCGGGGGAAAAAAAAAAAAAAAAAAAAAAAGATGCATCGAATGATATATTGGGGAAAAAAATGCTTGTTAACAGAAGTGTATATTGTTAATCACAGACTATTGATTAGTTAGGAGCTATGTTATCGAATTCTCTAATCGAATCAGTTGAACATGGAAATACTCTCAACATTTATTTAGGTATGAAATATATTAATCAAGTGATTACTGATTTGTTAAATGCTATGTTACAGATCGGTCTAAACTCGTTAAAATCCCTGAAAAGATGTTTGTTTACAGGCTTTTCGCAGGGCTTCCTCCTTCAATATTCTGTTCATTTCTTGATATATCTGTTGTTATCTCTGATAAATATCTCTTTGTTATCTCTGATAAAAAGCATTTCGCGCCGCCGCCAAGGGGAGCTTTGAAAACGGGAGCACGGGCGCTTCTCCTCTTTCTCTACTGGGTATATCGGAGAGCGGGGAAGTTGATATCATAACTTTTTCTGGCTGCTGTAGAAGGGTTTTTACGAGGCAGGGTGTTTTTGCTTAGTATGTCCAATCGATAGTTTCAAAGCGGAGGTTCAGATCCGGAAAAATGATTCCTGCTACTTGCACAATAATTTTTGGTTTCTGAGTAAACTAATATAAATTTTAGATCCAAAAATCAATATTGGATAATCCGCTTACGAGTGAGAGCTTTGTACATTTTAACAAAAACCCTGGAAAGATAACTAATTAGCATTGTTCCTTCCACAATTAGAAACATGAGCATGCGCAGAGCGTGGACGTCAAATTTGACTTCAGGTGAATTCAGAATTGACGTACAAATCATTCTGCGCATGCTCCAAACTGTGGTATATTTAAATGAGCTTAATATGGGCCCCCCAGCCGATTTATATTTTTCAAGCTGGACCTGGGGCAAAAAGTGCTAACGAACTTTACAACGAAATTGGCAAGGTTCCTAAATAAATAATTTCTCATAAGAACGAAAACATCGATTTTTTTGTGCTTTCAGGGAATTTTTTTGGTTCGAGTGGCACAGCTGCTAAATCATAAAGTAATTAGGGATCCATTTTGGGTCAGAACTCAGTGACAAGCCATCTCTCACCCGTTATATCCAAATCTTGAGAAACCTGTCAGGGGTTTAATTATGTCCCGAACTCGTATTTAGTCATCGCTCATCTCATGTCATGTTTGTAATTTCCATTCTAAGAGTAGGTGGGCTATCGAGAGGTCACCTATTTTGGCATTGTAATTGGAGCTTGACTATTAACCCCTTCCCTTTCCTGGTTTACCTTCAGGAACCACCTCCGAATTTGCATTTAACGTTTCTCCTTTATAATTAATCACCTTAATAATCCGTTAATCCCGTATTTTACACATTAAAAATAAATTAAATGCGATAATCTCTTAATAAAAAGGTTTTTTCTTTTCTTCCTCCCCCTCATCCGAAAAGACTTTGTTCCGGAAAGATCCCTTAAGGGCGGAAAACTAGAAGAGAAACGGCAATTTGCCCAAGTAGCTTTCATTAGAAACCTTTCTTGATTTCCCAAGACGCGTCAAAACTCGGCCATTTACCGCAAAAACGGTTTTATTCTCAACCCTTTTTTTCTAGTCCGTTCACCCATTTAATGTCTTAATTGTTATTATTACCTGAACATTTTTATTTTCTTTTTGTTTTTCCAGGTCAGAAAAACAGAGCATGAACACATTCGAAAAGTGGCAAGAAGCGAAGGAGATTAAAACTTTTTCCCGTCTAGAAAACTGGGCCAAACCATGCGTAAAATGACTCAAGTCATGCAATAAACCATAAAATTATTTCAGAAATTAAAAATAATCGACTTAATTAAAAAAAGTGTATCAATAAACCCTTCTCCCATTATAAAATGCCTAAAACATCTTAAATCGTATGATTTGTCAGCAAAAAATTAATATAACGAAAATTAATTCTACTTTCGAGTCTAATCAATACATTTTGGGTTGAGTATGCAAATAAGAATAAACTTTATCAATAAACATTAAATTATATAAATTCGTGTTACAGTTTTACTTAATCCAAGAAGTAGGACATAATCCTTTACCGTGAATAAATTACAAGTTTGGTCAAAGAGGGTTAAAATGAATATTCAAGTGGTGGGAATGCAAAATTCTTCTGTTTCTTTTAAAAGTTCAAGTTTTAAAACTCTTTTCAATTTTAATGATTATTTTATTATCAAAAATGTTGGGAGAAAGAAAAGTACTAGTTTGAAGAGCTTCAAACGAAAACTTCCTTAAAGAGAAGTAACAGCATAGGTGGGGGAAGTATTAAGGAGGGGAAGTACAACGGAGGGGGAAGTATAATAGGGGGGGTATAACAGGGGGGAAGTGTAAAGGAGAGGAATTTCAAGGAGAGGTTTCAAGGAGTTCTTGGTGTGAAAAAAAATTTTCATTTAGTAGGGAGAAATTTCATTCTCCCACCCTCAGCGAGAGGAACATACCAGGGGCAAAAAGCCCATTATTTCTACCTTGATAGTTAAAAAAAATTTCAAAATCAAAAACTAATTGAAAGAAAAAAATTTGGAAAATTAAAAAAAAGTTTTTCTAAATTCAAAAATACTTGAAATTATAGTTCTCCTCCTTCATACTGCCTCCTCCATAATATTAGGCGTACAAAATGAAACTCGGCTAAAATCTACTAAATTCAAATTTACCCTGTGGCTGAGTTTCATTTTGTACACCTAATAAATAAAACTTGAAGGAAATTTAATTCTCTATAAATTTGTACTTATTTATTTTTTCTAGGATGCACCATTTGCGGAAAATAATTTTTTTTTTAAATAAATTTATCTTGAAAACAGTGCATCCTAGAGAAAAAATGAATAGAATAAAAATTAAAGAGAATTAAATTTCCAACAGATTTTATTTAGTGCATTTTTTCAATATCTGTAACGGTTTACGATTTACAAGCCTTTAAAAATTAACCTTCTTATTGGTTATACTTCAATAACCTTCTTACACGGAGAAGGTCAACTTTTGATGGAATTTAACGCCTAAAATGTTCAAAATTTTGAAAAAAATGAGCTACTAGGTGTACAAAATGAAACTCGGCTAAAATCTACAAAATTCTTTACCCTGTGGCTGAATTTCATTTTGTACACCTAATACTTCCCCTCCTAAATTGTTCCATCTCTCTAAGGGAGTTTTCGTTGGAAGCTCTTCAAACTAGTAGTTTCTCTTCAAAATGGAGCCATGAGCCCCATTTTCTTTTTTTCTGGTTTTACGTAGTCGATTTTCTGATTAAAAGGGTGGAAAAAACTTTTTGATTCAGAATTTATCTTGGGGGTTTCTACGGGAGCTTTTGTTGTGGTCGGTTTTACTTCTTTTTTTTTTTCCTCCGCCAC
This sequence comes from Orius insidiosus, assembly GCA_014119065.1. Taxonomy (NCBI): domain Eukaryota; kingdom Metazoa; phylum Arthropoda; class Insecta; order Hemiptera; family Anthocoridae; genus Orius; species Orius insidiosus. The sequence goes on from JACGAQ010000479.1 coordinate 119,743, forward strand.
CCCGGAACGAAATAAAAAATCCCAGAGCTGCGAGGTAAGTGGGCCTGGTCCCTTGCCAATACCACCCTGTCTACAATAATCCGGAGGCGAACGCCCCCCCCCCCCCACTCCGCCCTTCTCGTGTTGCTTCTTTTACACACCTAACAACACTTTTTTTTTGAAGCCAAAACATCTAAATTCCACTTTTCTACCCTCCAACTCCTTTAAAAAGAGAACAAAACTTTTTTTAAACCCAAAACTTTTGCCGTTTTCAAAACTTTTTTTTCCAATATTGTTTATTATGAGATAAACTTTCGAAAAGCCCAATGCAAAAAAAAAATGTAAAAGTTCAAAAATAAATGTTGTTAAAAAATAATGAATATTGTTTAAATTAATGATTTCATAACCAAAAAAAAAATTTGTTGTTATTTTTATTTTAAGTCAAGAACTCAATTTAAGTTACCCAATATATCACATTTAGAGAAAAAAAAGAGAGAAGAAAGTTAAATAAAGTTTTTTTTACAATTTTACTTCTTAAAGGGTCGGAAAATGAAATATCTCTGCGACCTGATTAAGTTTAAATTATGTGTTGCTCCTGGGAGCTGAACGTCTCACAAGCGTATTCTTCAGTTTCTCTTCATTCGAGTGCTCCCTTCACGTATGAATTTTAAAAATAATGAATTTTAATAATAAAGTCAAAGTAATAGCAACCGGTTTTTTGTTTTTTTAACTTCTTAAAAGAGAAGATATTGTGACACCCTCCATATTATGGCCTCTGGAGAATAGTCTTCCAGATCCCCTAGAGAAAAACTGATTGGTGATCTTTACTTTAGGTTGTCTATGATGCCGTCCGTCCGTCTCATTTTTCCGGAACACTTAACGTCCGCAATTTATTAGGTGTACAAAATGAAACTCAGCCACAGGGTAAATTTGATTTTTGTAGATTTTAGCCAAGTTTTGTACACCTAGTAGTTCATTTTTTCAAAATTTTGAACATTTTAGGCGTTAAAGTCCATTAAAAGTTGATCTCCGTGTAAGAAGGTTAGTGAAGTATAACCATTAAGAAGGTTAATTTTTAAAGGCTTGTAAATCGTAAACCGTTACAGATATTGAAAAAATGCACTGAATAAAATCTGTTGGAAATTTAATTCTCTTTATCTTTTATTTTAATCATTTTTTCTCTAGGACGCACTGTTTTCAAGATAAATTTATTTAAAAAAAATTATTTTCCGAAAATTGTGCATCCTAGAAAAAAATAATTAAGTACAAATTTATAGAGAATTAAATTTCCTACAATTTTTATTTATTAGGTGTACAAAATGAAACTCAGCCACAGGGAATATTTGAATTTTGTAGATTTTAGCCAAGTTACATTTTGTACACATAATAGTAAGATCTACCTCATTGCTACCGTAGGGCCATTTTTTTCTTACTTTCTTTTGTGCGGAAAGTGTTTTTCCGAGGTTTTCCCTCGGGTCTGGTGAATGAAAGGAGAAAAGCGAAAGAAGGTCTACATTGGAAGACGATAGTTTACAACGCTTTTAACGACTAGGACTCCGGCACATTTATTACAGCACTCTTCCACAGAAACACTAATCTCCTTCCTTAGCTATCCCTCCATCAACCTTCAACGAAATTCCACGCGTACCGAGGCACATCTTGCGTAAATGAATAAATTACTTTTCAAGAAAAGAAAGAAGAAAGGAAAAAAAACCGGATTTTTCAACCTCCGTCAGTTTTTAAATAGTTGATGAAAAGGTTTTTAATGAAGGAGGAGGGAAACTGAAGAGTAAAAGTATAATTAAGACGAATCGCTTGCGTCTTTCCCGCCTCTCCGTGGTAATCAGTTACAAGGCTTCTTTACCACTCCTGGGATCAAAATAAAGGGAAGCCCTTTATTCATCTACCTTAACCAACATCAATATCACTTACGATTTTCATATCTCTAAGCCCCTTTAAATTATTTTTAAATAGAAAATATTACAACATTACACAGGTATGATTTTTTAGGTATCTTGAAATCAAAATATCCAAGGGTGATAAATGGAGACAACTATTTGAAGCGGAGAATGAAAAGCCAATCATTATTCTGCTAAAGTTCGCAGTTATCCAGGTACTTTCATAAGCAGGGCAGTAAGAAAGCAGCTGGAAAAAGCTACCTTTGAACGCCCCCCCCCCAGTCAAAAAAAAATCGACATTAAAATTAAAAAAATGCATGTTTTTGAAGGATTTTCTTGGATTTTTCAGCCTATCACATCTCGGAAACGCCCGATCCTACAATGAATTTGATTTCGTTTAATTTGAAGGAAATTTAATCACCTTTCATTTTTGTATAATACATTTTTAAGCTGCGACGTACCGTTTTGAAGATAGAAGCGAAAAACCGCCTGAAGTCACGCTCCATCAGCCTTAAGTCAAATTTTTGTTTTCCGTTTTTCGCACTTTTTTTCGCCGCCGTGTTGCTCGGGCGCAGTTGGTCGTAAAAAAACTTTAATTGAATCAAATTTATAGGAAATTTAGTCAGCTTACATTTTTGTAAAATACATTTTTTAGATACGACGTACCGTTTTGAAGATACAGGCTAAAAACCGCGAAAAGTCACGCTCCATCGGCCCAAGTTCAAAAAATTGTTTTTCGATTTTTCGCACCTTTTTCGCTGCCGCGTTGCTCGGGAGCCGTCGGTTGTACATAAAATTTAACAAAACTAAATTTATAGGAAATGTAGTTAGCTTTTTGTTTTAACTTACATATTTTTTGGCTACGACTAACCGTTTTTAAGATACAAGCGAAAAACCGGGAAAATTTGCGTTTAACACTCTCAGTGCGGCGACCATGTATACATTGTCAAGAAAGTTCCTTTCTCTGTGCGGCACGATGTATATATCTCGATAACGGCCGGCCTGAGGATGAAAATTTACTAAGTACTTTTTGTAGGAAATTTAATTTCCTTTCAGTTTGCTTCTATTAATTTTTTGTTTAGGATCAACCGTTTAGAAGATATGATCGAAAAAAGATCACTTAAGTTAATTTCTCGATAACGGCAGGCTAGAGGATGAAAATGAATATTATTCTTTTTGTAGGAAATTTAAAATATCTCGATAACGGCTGGTCTGACGATGAAAATGCATGAAGTCTTTTATGTAGGAAATTTAATTTCCTTTCAGTTTGCTTCTATTAATTTTTTGTGTAGGATTAACCGTTTAGAAGATATGATCGAAAAAAGATCATTTAAGTTAATATCTTGATAACGGCCAGCCTGAGGATGAAAATTTACTAACTACTTTTTGTATTAAATTTAAATTCCTTTCAGTTTGCTTTTATTAAATTGTGTAGGATTAACCCCCTTGGCTATCGGGATACTCAGGGGACCATAAATAAAATAGGTACCATATTTTTTTGTCATTTTATTTATTTGCCGTTTCGATGCTTAGATTGACCTACATGTAAAGTTTCCTTTTTATTTAGGCACTGACGTTAATTTCCAGTTTAGCATCAAAATAATTGTCTTTTCATAATTCTTCAGGTACGTAGTTGTCGCCATTTCAGCAGAATATTTAATGAAAAGTTAGGGAATTAAATGATGTAATAAAAATAAAGCAATTTAAAGTTTTAAAGTTTTTAATACCTTGGGCTTCATTAAAAGGCTTACAAAGTTATTTTTTTTTTTTAAAGAACTGTTTTAAACAAAAATTTTGTACAGAAAATACGACAGAGTTTTTAATGTTGGAATGTTTAATTATCTTTGGGGCTTAAATCGGATGCAGTAGGAGTATAATTAAGCTTGTTGTCGGAAAAAGGGGTTATCCACCTAGGAAAATATCAAGCACAAACGCAATTTTTATGCAAATTAAAATGATTTGCATTTATAGCGTCCTGCGGGGTTTTCAATAGGGATAATTGTGAATGTCATTAGTTATTGGTAGAGGATGCATTACTGGATAATAGTTAACGAGGGAGCTCGGCTACAAAACAGTTTAATGTCGGGGAGCTGTGATGAGCGGACGAGGGCACTTAAGCGGCGACTCTCCCCTTAAAATATGCGACGCAACCTCCCTCTTCTTTTACCCATCTATAACCGACCCTCCTTTATATTGGTAATAAAATATGATGACTGAGACATTGGGGACTTCACCCAAGGGTTAATTCAAACTTTAAACTTCATTACCCCCCCCCCCCCCCCCCCAGGATTAAATAAAATATTACTATTAGGTGTAAAAAATGAAACTCGGCTAAAATCTACAAAATTCAAATTTACCCTGTGGCTGAGTGCGTCGTAGAGAAAAAATGAATAGAATAAAAATTAAAGAGAATTAAATTTCCAACAGATTTTACTCAGTGCATTTTTTCAATATCTGTAACGGTTTACGATTTACAAGCCTTTAAAAATTAACCTTCTTAATGGTTATACTCCCCAATAACCTTCTTACACGGAGAAGGTCAACTTTTGATGGACTTTAACGCCTAAAATGCTTAAAATTTTGAAAAAATGAACTACTAACTCAGCCACAGGATTTTGAATTTTGTAGATTTTAGCCGAGTTTCATTTTCTACACCTAATAAATAAAAATTGTAGGAAATTCTCTATAAATTTGTACTTACTTATTTTTTTTCTAGGATGCACCATTTTCGGAAAATAATTTTTTTTTAAAATAAATTTATTTTGAAAACAGTGCGTCCTAGAGAAAAAATGAAAAGAATAAAAATTAAAGAAAATTGAATTTCCAACAGATTTTATTTGTGCATTTTTTAAATATCTGTAACGGTTTACGATTTACAAGCCTTTAAAAATTAACCTTCTTAAAGGTTATACTTCAATAACCTTCTTACACGGAGAAGGTCAACTTTTGATAGACTTTAACGCCTAAAATGTTCAAAATTTTGAAAAATTGAACTACTAGGAGTACAAAATGAAACTCGGCTAAAATCTATAAAATTCAAATTTACCCTGTGGCTGAGTTTCATTTTGTACACCTACTAGATAGAATTTAGGAAAATCTCAAACATGAATTTTTGAAAAAACGCAGGAACTAAACGCACATAAAATGCGCGTTGTTCTGGTATCGCTAGCTCACAAGTAAGATAATCAAATCTATTGCATCCAGCTCTTCTAAATCTACTCTCCATCCTTCTTTGCTATTCGCCCATCTTCTTAACTTAATGAGACGTGATGGCTACAAGATGAGATTGTTTTTAAAACCTTATAAAACAAATTAATGTCACCGTATGTTTTTCTCCCGAAGGATTTGGGACCAAATTCAAATTTTAAAAATACGTTTTTTTCCTACATTTAGAGAGTTGTGAAAATTTTTTGTGGCGAATATGGAATTCTAATAAAAGTTGTGGAAAAGCGGATGAAAAACCATCAGGGAGCTCTTTCGTCCTCCCGGTAATTCGTTCAATAAAAATATAAAGTGTGGTTTGCGGTCGGCAATAGATTACTCGTGAAAAAGAGGCTGGAGGAAAAGTGTGATTTCAACTCTCGTGTCACGCGATAATAACCGCTCACTCATTCCCTCTCGCTCGCTCCCACTCTTCGCCTGACCCCGACAATAAATTGATGGGGCGCCAGGACCACACGATATTTTAAGTCCTCCTCCCTCTGGGACCAATCAATAAGGAATATCACAATCCTTCAAAATCTCTCTTCTTTCCACGCTATCATATTGAATCTTTTGTCGCTAAAGAAGCAACAAAAATGTCATTTTACCAGGTTCTGTTGGAATCTCAGCCTATAAATATATACAGGGTGTCCGGAACACATGGCGAGCGTCTGGGAGAGCGTTAAAAAGTGGTTTCACGAAAAAAAGTTAAATGTAAACCCCCCTTAATTTAAATCAAAGAATTTGATGGTGCAGTTTAAAATCCGCCTGGATATACAGGGTGTCCCAGACACAACCTAACTTCGTTATTTCAAATGAGAACCCCTGTTTTTTATTTCAGATTCGTAATCTCCTCAAAATTTCAAGTAGATTTGAGTACTCATATGACGATTTTGGACAACTTTTAAAAAATGTCAAATTTTATCGTTTTTTGCTCTAAAATCCGTTAAAATTGACCTAGGAGACTCGTTTTTTTTTAGTTCCACTTATTTTTTCCCGAAGAATCCAACTGTCTCAAATTTGAGAATCTTCGCATTCTGCATCACGAGATTTCGTCGCTAATGGCCTTTTTTCAAGATTAACTCCAAATTCCATACTTCAAAATGGAAATTAGCGATTTGTCGACGGAATTTTAATTTTTGATGCATAAACACAAAAGACGCTGTAGCTCTTTCAAAACTTGTGGTCCGAAAGAAAATTTCCTTTCAACAAGTGCTAATTTTCATTTCTGAACTAAAAATTTGGGTTCTAACTTGAAAAAAGGCCATTAGCGATGAAATCTCGTGATGCAGAATGCGAAGATGCTCAAATTTCAGACAGTTGGATTCTTCGGGAAAAAATAAGTGGAATTAAAAAAAAAACGAGTCTCCTAGGTCAATTTTAACGGATTTTAGCGCAAAAAACGCTAAATTTTGACATTTTTTAAAAGTTGTCCAAAATTGTCATATGAGTACTCAAATCTACTTGAAATTTTGCGTAGATTACGAATCTGAAATAGGGGTTCTCATTTGAAATAACGAAGTTAGGTTGTGTCTGGGACACCCTGTATATCCAGGCGGATTTTAAACTACACCATCAAATTCTTTGATTTAAATTAAGGGGGGTTTACATTTAACTTTTTTTCGTAAAACCACTTTTTAACGCTCTCCCAGACGCTTGCCATGTGTTTCCGGACACCCTGTATATAGTGAGTGACATGCTTCAATTATCCTTGTTTAATTAGTTGGGGTCGGTTCCGCTAGGAGCTTAGACCTCTTCAGTACAGTTGTAAACCTTTATCAGATAACCTAGAGATATTATAAAACGTAAAAATCACGTGTTAATTTATTTGTAAGAAAGCTCAAACTTAGCCTTAAAAAAGAATGAATTACATTAAACGCAAAATATTAGGTGTGCAAAATGAAACTCGGCTAAAATCTTCAAAATTCAAATTGACCCTGTGGCCGAGTTTCATTTTGTACACCTAATAAATAAAACTTGTAGGAAATTTAATTCTCTAAAAATTTGTACTTAATTATTTTTTCTAGGATGCACCATTTTCAGAAAATAATTTTTATTTTTAAATAATTTATCTTGAAAACAGTGCGTCCTAGAGAAAAAATGAATAGAATAAAAATTAAAGAGAAGTGAATTTTCAACAGATTTATTTAGTGCATTTTTTCAATATCTGTAACGGTTTACGATTTACAAGCCTTTAAAAATTAACCTTCTTAATGGTTATACTTCAATAACCTTCTTACACGTAGAAGGTCAACTTTTGGTGGACTTTAACGCCTAAAATGTTCAAAATTTTGAAAAAATGAACTACTAGGTATGCAAAATAAGAGTACACAATTACCATAAAAATGGAAAATAAATTATACGTATCATAAAATCTCCAGGTTATCTGATAAAGGTTGATAACTGAACTCAAGACGTCTAAGCTTCTAGCGGAACCCACTCCAACTAATTAAACAAGGATAAGTGAAGCAAGTCACTCACTTACAGATAAAAAGGTCAAAACAATATTATTTTAGCTCAATAATTGGGAAAATAGAGATTATAGGTATTTTAAAAAGCCAATAAAAGGACGTTTACACATTGAATGAAATAATAACATCCATCATCTTGGTATACTCCTTATAATTTTTTTATTGAGCGTAAAATTGCCCCCAACTATTTTGTTGAAGTTAAATAATTTGAATAATTCATGATTTCGTCCCCCCTTTTTTTGGTCAGATCTTTTTTATGGTGCGCTTTTCCAGATGAAATATTTTGTCAAAAGAAAATTCAATTGAATAAACGATTCCAAAAGTTTATTTCTGCCTAAGTGTGACGAGATAAAATGGCTTCTTTTTTTCCCCTTTTTTTCTCGCCCCCTTTACAGATTCAACTCCTGTAAGTTTAGTAGAATAACTTCAGGACTGAGAAAATCCTGTTGGGAAAGGGGTTAGGGAGGTGAGTAAACAGGAGCGTCTGTACACAAGGATGTAGCCAGATTATGGAGAATACCAAGCCTCTGAAAATCCTCTTCTTTAAATATTACGTCCGAAAATTCTCTCTGTACACTCGTAAAAAGGGAAAGAATCGAGGCCCAACAAAAAAAAGTCTATTATTTAAACAAATTTAACCAGGTAATTTCCAAAATGCTTTTTATGCACCCTTAGGTTTCAATGATCTGTGATATGCAAGGGACATAAATTGGAAAGGGGTCATTAAAATTACTTAATGATCCCTTTCATTGTAGAACTTGGAGGATTTTAATCCCTATTTTCCAACCCGAGGATTTTAATCCCTTTATCCCTTAATCCCCCCCCCCCAAAAAAAGTCAGACTTTCTTTCGCGTATATCATAAATTAATTTAAAACAAAAATAAAATGGGGAAGCATTATAACGTAAAAAAAAACTCCCCTTCAGCCCGACGACACTAACCCTTAAACTCATTTTTAATTTCGGTTCGTAATTTTGGCATAAAAAGTTTTAATACAGTTCTCAAAAAGTTTTGTTGACCCGAAACGCTCCCGGAAAGGCTAAAGATATAATTTACATAACTACTTCAAAGGGTTAATTCGTAAAAGTGAGTGATTTTTTTCCTTTCTCTTCCTTGAAAAATAAAAAATGGGTCGAAGAAAAGAAAACTACCTAAGAATAAGAAGATATGGGCGTATTCGCATCGTATCACATTATTTTTCTGCAAATATCAGGTGTACAAAATGAAACTCGGCTAAAATCTACAAAATTCAAATTTACCCTGTGGCTGAGTTTCATTTTGTACACCTAATAAATAAAACTTGTAGGAAATTTAATTCTCTATAAATTTGTACTTAGTTATTTTTTTCTAGGATGCACCATTTTCGGAACATAATTTTTTTTTAAATAAATTTATCTTGAAAACAGTGCGTCCTAGAGAAAAATTAATAGAGTAAAAATTAAAGAAAATTAAATTTCCAACAGATTTTATTTTGTGCATTTTTTCAGTATCTGTAACGGTTTACAATTTACAAGCCTTTAAAAATTAACCGTCTTAGTGGTTATAATTCAATAACCTTCTTACACGGAGAAGGTCAACTTTTGATGGACTTTAACGCCTAAAATGTTTAAAATTTGAAAAATGAACTACTAGGTGTACAAAATGAAACTCGGCTAAAACTACAAAATTCAAATTTACCCTGTGGCTGAGTTTCATTGTATACCTAATACAAAATATTTCGTAATTCTAAATAATATATAACAGTGAATACATATATTTAGGATGAAATTCATATTTCCTTTGTGAATACGGCTATTTGAGAGTAATACGAATATTCACTCTTAAATCTGTGTATTTACAGAGGAAATACAGACATTTACTCTCATATAGGGGTATTTACAAATGAAATATGAATATTTACAAATACGATTATTTACACGTAATATATTTGTAATATCCACTAAAGCCATTTTAATTTGCTTGGAGAAAATTGGTTTAATATTCAACTGCCAAGTTATATGAAATCCAAGGAAAAACTGCGATATTATAAAAGTTATAAATTTGCGATAATTTTAAAAGGCAATATTGAAGGTTTGTGTCCGGGATTAAAGAGTTTCGAATCAAAGTTTTGCAATGTGTTCACAAATTTATTAGATCGTAAAAACGCGTAGGGTTGAAAAAAAAAAAAGGTCTGAAGTTTAGAGCACTACTCGGGTCCTTCCAATCTCGCCTCGCGCTAGCCACCAACCACGCCCCTCAATTTTTTCCCCCCGGCGCTCTTTTGAATGAAAGCCACCGCGCAATACACCGACAGACATAACAATCCATTTTACGAGCAGAACGACAAAACTGAGGGATTCAATCCACTCTCCCCCCCCTTTTTTTACGGCGTGGTTGGCTTGGATAAAAGTTTTTTAAAAAATCGCTCTTCAGTCGTTGGACTTATGAATATTTTATTGGGGAACTTATAAAATAAGTAGATAAACAAAAGCATAAGCGGATAACCTATTTTTCAATCAACATTCTAAATATTTGTCTTCCTAACTAAATTATCGTTCAGAAGAACCAATCATTAGAGAACCCACAAAAAAATAGCCAATTTCCTTCAGTTTCTACAATACCTTTGAGAAACACAGAAATGGTGAGAATATTTCATATAAATAAAAGAAATCTAAATAGCGAAAATTTGAATTTGCATTACTACTTCATAAAAAAATCAATAGAATTTCGCAATAATTAATTTTTTTTTCTGTTTTCTTTTTCATGGATGTTTTTTTTAGAAAGAATTAGAGGAAAAGCAACTCAAATATGTAACCCTGATTCGTGTTTGTATGTTTATTGGATGGCTTCCTCGAAAAAAAGGCCACTACGTAGTTACAGCAGTTCCAATTTGCTTCATTTCGGGAATTTTCATTTCGGAATATTTGTGAGTGAAATATTGAAATATTCAATAAAACCTTAAATCAAAACAAAACGAATAAAGGAAATTATAAAGGTTGTTACAACTAGAGTGGACCAGCAGGTTTACGGCAAAGCATTTAGTCTTACAAAAAAAAGTTAAATGCAAACCCCTATTTTGGACGGGGAATCGACTTCATTCAGGTACATTTTGGTATACAGGGTGTCCCAAGGCGAGTCCAACTTCGTTATTTTAAATGAGAACACTATGTTTTTACGCTTTTAATCGATTCTAGCTTAATTTTAAACTAATTTTACTTAAGTCATTTTTTTCGATTGGAGCACTTTTTTTTTTTGTTATGAATTTTGTTCCAACTAGATGAACCACCCCTTATATTAGGTGTACAAAATGAAACTCAGCCACAGGGTTTGAATTTTGTAGATTTTAGCAGAGTTTCATTTTGTACACCTAGTAGTTCATTTTTTCAAAATTTTAAACATTTAGGCGTTAAAGTCCATCAAAGTTGACCTCTTCCGTGTAAGGTTATTGAAGTATAACCATTAAGAAGTTTAATTTTTAAAGGCTTGTAAATCGTAAACCGTTACATATTGAAATAATGCACTAAATAAAATCTGTTGGAAATTTAATTTTCTTTAATTTTTATTCTATTCATTTTTTCTTTAGGAGGCACTGTTTTCAAGATAAAATTTGAAAAAAAAATTATTTTCCGAAAATGGTGCATCCTAGAAAAAAATAATTAAGTACAAATTTATAGAAAATTAAATTTCCTACAATTTTTATTTATTAGGTGTACAAAATGAAACACAGCCACAGGGTAAATTTGAATTACATATGTAGATTTTAGCTGAGTTTCATTTGTACACCTAATAACTTCTATAATTTTCGCCCTACAAAAAAAAAAAAAATAATAATAATAGTCAAATGTATACCCCCTTATTTTATTTTTGTTAGTATTGATTGAAATTAACGAGTTTTGTTTGGTGTGCAGGGTGTCCCGCAGTGACACCAACTTCGTTATTTTAAATAAGAAACCCTATTTTTCATTTCAGATTCGTAATCCACGCAAAATTTTAAGTCGAATAGACTATCATATGACCTCTTAGGGCAACTGTAAAAATTGCCTATTTAAAAGTTCTCGAAATATTTGATGAAAACCTGACATTTATATCTCTTTCTTTATCTTTTGGCATTGCCGTGGGAACTTTGATGTCTTTTTTACCTTTTTTTAGGCATACTATAAAGAATACAACCATTCGGTGAGAATATATA